>JAOTQE010037029.1:0-10103 GCA_025631205.1 Nesometra sesokonis
TCAACTGCCAAGCGTCACGGTGGACCTTCCAAGCGTCACGGCACCGTGATCCTTCAAGGGCCTGGGGAGAACACTGCATATATATAGCAATAATTTCAATATGCGGTGAATGATCACACTTCCATCTATAAATTATGCAAGTCCAACTTGGGCCAAGGGAATCCAAATTTGATCTTGAAATATTAAAAAATTGTAAATGGTACACTGTACGAAGATCTTTGGTGATTTCCCATTTCTGACTCAGAGAACATTTTTAAATCATTAAAATACACTTCCTCTCTCACTAAATTGTAAGTAGATGGGATAATTTAATTCTTTAAACATTACAGAAAATTTATGTTTTATTCTTGTTACGGTGTTAATAACAATATGTGACAGATCCAAGCCAAAAATTTGAAAATTGTGTCATTTATGAATTTGAAACTACACATTATTACCTTCAACATGCGAAAAAAAAATCAAGTTTCATATGATGTTTCCTTGCAAAGTTTCGAACAATCAAAGTTTGAACATTTAGAAAGTAAGTTTTGAGAAAATTTGAACATTACTTTAGTATTACTGTAATAAGCAAGGTCATTTCAAATTGTATTTTTTCTTGATTATTATTAATGTACCTTTTATTTCTTCACTCACTGGTTCAGATAAAGGTATGTTCATTGTAGAGTTATTTGTGTCTAGCTGTTCTGTATTGTTGTAAGCACTAGTGCTTACAGGGTTTGTAACTTCAGAATCGGTACCATTGATTGCATTCTGGATACTTGTCGGAGGAATTGTAGTGGCATCTAAAGGTGTGTTGTCAACTGAAAATTACAAAAAAATTAATTTTTAAAATAACTTGCTTATTTTGAACATATACATCATATACATATACATACACATGTACATATAATACACATATACATATCGGGTGGCCCAAAAAAACGTCACTTATTTCAAACTTTACTAGCTCTGGTGTTTCTAAAGGTACAAGGCTGAAAATTTGGCAATACATCCATCAGATCTTTGTCTTTAAATGCTCAAAATGGCAATGTTCCGCATTTGGTATTTTTGTCACAGTGAAAAAAATAATATATAATGTCACAAAATGATGCCCCAGATGATAGGTGTCACTTACGGCACAGTACCAAAATGTCTTCCTGATAGCAGAAGTCTTTACCCAGGGCGCAATTCTGTGTTTCACCAAAAAAATTCTAGACGAACTGAAGGAAAAAATAGCTAAGGCCTGGGAAATCTCTGGATGAGGTGAGGCACTGCATTTCTTCATGGAAGAGAGACTTTGCACAGTTTGTGATCAGGATGGAGGACACATTAAGCATTTGGTGTGATTAGTGAAGTTAAACCTCCTTTCATTTCGGTACATCAATTTTCGACATGTAATTTTCAAATTTTCACTGTGATGAGATGGTTCGACCAAAGACCTATGAACTTCGACAACTTATAGACAATAACCAACTGTGTATGTGTGCAGATTTTTAAGAAGCTAGTTTATTGCATACGGGAGTAAAAGAGGTTGAATTTAATGACGTTTTTTTTTGGGGGGGGCCACCCGATATACATATGTATAGCAATTAATATTCTAAATAATGTCAATACAATGGAGACATTCTGTGGTGAATGATCGCACTTCCATCTATCAACTTGGGTCAAGAGAATCCAAATTTGATCTTGAAATATTGAAAAATTGTAAATGGTACACTGTATGAAGATCTTTGGTGATCTCCCATTTCTGACTCAGAGAACAATTTTAAATCATTAAACTACACTTCCTCTTCAATGGCCAACCATGTAATGATCCTAATGAAACTGGGATTTGTAAGTTGTGTAATGAAATTCAAGTGAAGACATTCACCATTTTCTGTTCTTATGCTAAAACAAATTAAATTGATCGAGATTTTAAATTTTAAAGGCAAACTCAAACCACTAAATTTTAAGTAGATGGGATAATTTAATTCTTTAAACATTACAGAAAATGTATGTGTTTTTCTTGGTATTGATAATGACGAAAGTAACATTTCCGTGGCAATATATGTATTTTGCAAATCACCATCTACGAATTTAAGGAAAAAATTCATCTTTATTGTCAAACATAGAACATCCCTTTATCTTTTGAGTTGTATTGAAGTGTAAAGTTAACATAAGTAATTTATGTAATTTTTAAACTAGTTTTATGTTAGAAAAACCAAAGTCCTGTATCACTGAAACAAATGGTATGCTCGGTTGAAATAAATAAATGTTACCTATGATAGTACTAGCATGTCCTGCTACTCTTTGGACTTCATTAAGTTTACTTGAAGCTAATGCAGTATGTAAGAAGGGTTTTACCAACAGTGGAGCCAATAGTGCTCCAACTGCAAAACTGAAATGCAATGCTTGCATGAAAGGTGGTGATCGTTTACCCCATAAACGTAAACACACAACATTTGCACCTGTAATAAAATCAAAATAGCTGGCTTAAATACATTTACACAAAAAGTAAACAAAATAAAAACAATATATATATTAAATCAAAACATTGACAAATTAATACATCTTTGAATGCTTAATATGGTTGCGTTCAAATCCTTGAGCATGCCTTATGTGTAGACTAATATTTAGAAAATACACGATAAGCAGAAGAGCTAACTTTGAATGTAAAACTTCATCTTAAAAGGGCAAGACACCCCTTTGAAAAAATAACATTCTCCAACTAGGTGAGTCTACCATACATTACTAGGAAGATCTACCTAGCAGCACAGTAGTGTTATTGGTACCTTAAGGTCATTAAGTGATTGTTGTGATGTCAGTTTTAATTAGTCGGAAGGTCTATTAATGATTGTATTTTCTATGTACTTTTTTTTCATTTGTAGTCTCCCTGGAGAGGGGAGCTGACCTTGTGTTAATTGAAAAATTGATGGGTTTTGGTCATAATAGGATAATAATGTTAATGTTATGTGTGAATGGTGATTTTATAGGGTTAACCCTGTTAACGAACTAGATCTACCTTTTCACTACCATTATCTACCATGTGTATTATTTTTTTTAAAGGGACAACTCTATCAATTTTCCTCCCTCAGAAACTATATTAATATTATAATGCGAAAGATTTAAAATGCGTTTGTTAAAGTTTCTATCATGAGGCCCATAAAAAATTACTGGTTTATGACCCCCCGCGTGCATCACTTGGGGAAATCCCAATTTTTTTTTTATTCATTTTACTATTGGCAAATGTTTTTTTCTGTCATTCACTTGAAATGCTTTTGATCTTCTTAACATAAATTAATATTAAAGATTCTGAAGCTCACACCAATGTATACAAAAACTGGGCATAGGTCACAATGATATACCTGCCAACTTTTTTTGGCACCAATGCGTGAGACAAACCCCGCCTCCAGTAGTGGGCCACATTTTCTCCCATTTCGATCTGACAAGCAAAAAAAAAAAAAAAAAAAAAAAACCTGTCTGCCCAAATTACCACTGTTTTGGGGGCCGTTTTTACCGTTTTTTGCACTATATCCTCTCATGCGTGAGAAAAACTATTGAAATATCTGTTTATGAGTGGGAATTCTGCTAATGCGTGAGAAAAACTGATTTATGCGTGAGACGTCCAAAATAGGCTCCAATGCGTGAGACTCATGCATAATGCGTGAGAGTTGGCAGGTATACAATGATCACTGTAGGCTGGGGCACTGTTATAGGCATCATATTTGCATGAGTCCAAAATAATGAACGGTGATCTGGTCCAACGTGAGATTACAACATCAGAGGTTGGTTGCAAAAAAAAACTTCGCCCTCATCAGTTTTTTGGTAGGGTGATACATTTAAACCTCCAGTAAGCGGAACACCCTCGAGTCTGGGAAAAGTGTCCACTTACAGGTGGTATCCACTTACGAGAATTTCAGCCGATAGAGGGCCAAAGTTGTAAAATTATGTATACATCCTTATGTCCCTTTTATTAAATATTTTTTATCATTTTTAAGATTGTTTCAGTAATATGATTCTCAGCCATTACAGTAGGTGGACTATTTTGTACAGAAACTTGTATTCGTTGTACAAAAAATCCCTAAATTTTCCGGGATGTCTGCTTATGGGAGGTAAATTTACATACAAAAAATTCAAATTTTAAGACAAAAAGTGTCCGCGTTTGCTTAGGGTATGTGTCCGCTTACGAGAGGTAACAAATGCAAAGATTAGATAGGAAGAACAATATAGATATTTGGCGAATAGTGGTCAAAATTGCAAAAATTAAGCAATCTGGGTGTATTTTAGGAAAAATGGGGGTGGGGAGGATGTTGATCTTGGTGAGGATATAACAAATTAAAGAAGACTGAATTTGAGTCTAATGGTGAAGACACTGCTTCTAGCAGTTCCATAGATGATTTCGTACTTAGATTGGAGTGACATTTTTTTACTAATTTATAGATAAAAAATACCCTTTTTAGACCTCAAAATTGCATTTTTTGAACATATGACCTTTGACCTAGGTCAAAAGGTAAAAAAAAATTATTATTTTTGGGAAGCCCAATAACTATACTATAACAATAAATATAATACTTGATACAGTCATGAAAATATAATTTTTATTTTCCTACATTTATTAAAACCCACTAAAAAGCTCCGGTGACCTTTGACAGAATGCCTGGGACTTCAAAGGGTTAATGTTCACATATTCAAAGACATTCTATACTCCTGAGAGTCAAATCATGTCCTGCTGTCAAACATCGGCAGTTCATTCTGCTGTCCATATAGCAGGGGATGTGTCAAGCAGTATACCCGGGTAATAGTTTACATGTCTCAAAAGATGTAAAGTACTGGGTTCTTGTGCCTACGAGCCATTGTATGCACTAGGTCTAAGGTTTATTGTTCTTATCCAAAAGATTGTCATTAAATTTGGATAGATGACTATGTATTTAAATGAAATAGGCACTACAAATTATCGTCACTACACACCAGATGAAATGTTTTGTTTTAAATTTTACAATTAAATTTTAAACACAAGTAAATGTTTGGTTTACAAGATAATGTAATATAATTAGATTTATAAAGTGTCTTACACAATAGAGTTTCAAGGCGCTGTGGACCAGATGTTACACATTGCTATGACTTTCTAAGCCCCTAAGGGTCAGGTCATGTCCAGCTGCCTGATACCGGTGCTCATTCATCTGTCACAGGAGGGGATGTATGGACCAGTACACCAGGGTACCCCCACTACTTGTCTCGAAAGATGTACTGGGTTTTTTATAGTGCACATGAGCCGTATGTGTACACTGGCCCTATGGTTTGTAGTCCTTAACCAAGAAGATACACACAAGATATGTACTTACCTGTGTCCAACGACCCCATAGCGACACCAACGAACACAAACAAAAACATCAGTAGACTGACATCTGTTGCTGATGGAATCAGACCCATGGTAAGAGTGCAAGCTGCAAGAGACATGCCCAGAAACATCATGGGGTTCAAAACGTCAAACAGACATCCAGCTAGAATGGATCCAATGAAATATCCAAATCCACGGCCTATGAATACATATCCAAGGTGGGAAGGAGAGCTATGTGTCCGAGCTTCTAAATATGGCAATGATGGGCCAAGAACTGCTATACACAAACCCTAAAAGTGTTGGAAATAAAAAAAACATTGGTTGTGGTTTGAAACAAAGCCAACAGTAACTGAGTGAATGAGTGAATTAGTTAGTACAAACACGTATGTTCCAAACAATTTAAATGAAAAATCAACTCTCTATGACCACTGGTTGCAGAGATATGGAAGTCATTTGGGACTACTGTACTAATTTGCATATTGAATATAATTTGCATATAATTTGCAGGTATAGTCGCCTGTATGATTACTAGAATTTTATCTTCTCATTATCATCTTTCAAAACAGACAATTCCAGATTGTTTTGCTTGACTACCAGCGACGAGTATACTCGCAAACCGGGTGTTGCTGTGTGCGCCACTGACGAGTATAGTCGTTAAAAACAATGTACCTTTATAACGTTGCTCACGACACATGCGTACATCACAAACTTACAGCTTCTTCAGGGGTAATTCAGGGAAGATACACCTAGATGATAATGTTAAAATAACTTCCGTTTGTTTGTTGTGTTTTATTGCAGGCAGTTTAAAAGATTACAAAGTGTGGTGGCACCTTAATGCAGGCGAGTAAACTCATCACTGATAACAATCGTATTTTCAATGCAGGTGAGTAAACTCGCCACTGGCATAGGCAAGAACATTTCTTTCCCAGCGCCAATGACGAGTATACTCGTCACCTAATATTTTTCCGCCAAAATATTAGACACTCTAATGATATGTGACTAAATAAAACCTTAAAAAACTATATTTGTACATATAAACCTGTTTTGGTGGCACACAGGAATGAAACAGAAAAAGGCGTCTGGCAGTTAACGTGTTAAGATAAGAGTATAACCTATTTTCTGCTATAATTATATCTAATATTATAAGAGGCTATAGTTATGTAAATATCTGGATTATGGCCAAGACCAACCCAAAAACCTGCCTGACAAGTCATGTTTTTGGAAAATTTATCAGTATAAATTTTTCAATTGGGAGAGTGTCCGTGTATCATTAAAATATTCAATCAAATGTCAGATTAGAGAGTACCCACTCTTGGAGTTATGTTCAGATTAATGACGTAATCAGAGAAGTGGAAGCAAGGCATATACTAATCTGCAGTGTTACAACTAGGGTATTCAGATACAAGGAGTAACATAACTCATAAGCATCCTTAAAACTGCCACCAGTGGCTTTTCCTTTGACCAGTCATCCAAAATTGATTGGCCAATTTTAATTGGTCAACACCGAATAATAATTAATAATATATGGCATAGCAGAGCCAAATGAGACGCAAGTCGGAAAATTGAAAATTGAGTTTTATTGATTAGAAAACTACACATTATCTTTAACATGCAAAAAAAATCGGTTTCATACGAAGTTTCCTTGCGAAGTTATTAACAATTGAAGTTTGAACATTTAAAATGTAAGTTTTGAGAAAACTGCATTTGAAAATTGTTTATCCGTATACATTGACTAAGCAAAGTCATTTCAAACTGCATTTTTTAAACATTTGTTGATCATATGTCTGAAAATTGTTAAGGTATAATAAAAATTTAAAAAATTGACCATTTTTAAATGTCTGTCTATTGTGGAAAACTAGCATTTGCAACTACTGTCTCATTCGGTTTGGCTCTGCCACATATAAAGATTTATGTAGAGCATACATATTACGAAAGTGCTTGAGGCGCAACACATGACACAAGGTCAAAACCATTCACGTGTATGAGGCATAACTCCATTAGATTATGCTAATCTGCGTGTTGCAGGAAGCACAACTTACGCTCTGGATTAGTGAATTACTGCTGGCCAGTTCAGACACAAAGGATACTCCACTTAATAATTGCATTTAAACATACCATAGCTTTTCTATGAAGTCTACTACAGTATATAATTGAACACACAAATTATATGGCTAAAAACTTACAACTGCTACAAATGCTCCACAAAGACAAAGTGTTTTTTTTAGCCTTCTGTCCTTCTCTGGTGCTTCAAATACATCTGAGACATTCTTCACTTTGTTGTTGATCAGACCAACATTACTGGCATGTTTACTCCCAATTGCTTCGAACAAAACATCTTCATCATCAGACATGATTGATTGGTTTTATACCTTAAGATTGAGAATAAATACAAATTGGAGAGGTGTATTTAGACTCCGAAAGGTCCACTAATCAACTTCAAGAAAGTATAATGCATACTCCAAGCAATGAGATACACGCCATCAGGAATGATGATGACATAATTTATGTCAAAATATTGAATCTTGTCACGATGGCGTGTATCTCATTGCTTGGAGTATGCATTATACTTTCGTATTTAGACTGTGGTTTGATTTTAAAGACATAATTATGGGTGGCCGTTAGGGCCAGAATAGACAACATAAATACGACTATGACTATAAATAAGACTACAAGCACATGTGTAACATTTCATTTCATTTCAATTTATTTTGTCCAAAAAAGAAAAAAGCATATACAATAGACAACAATAATCAAAATATACCGACTACTAAAAACAAGCCACTCTTGCTGAACTGGATTGCTCAAAAGTAATCTAGAGCCTAGATAAACTGCTCTACAAAACAAGACTGAAAGGACAAGCACAAACGAGGAAAGGACAAGCCCATATTCGGACAGACTAACTAAATTGAGACATTGAGGGCAGCAATAACTACTCACAGGCAGCTCACAGCTCGGTCGTAATTGTCATTTCAATTTGTAGGTATACCGGCCAGCCACCGCTGTCAGCCTGTAAGTAGTTATTGCTGCCCTCAACAGCTCAATTTAATTAGTTTGTTCTGAAGATGGGCTTGTCCATTCTGCATTTGTCTTTCTCCTTTCTGCGTTTGTGTTTGTACTTTACAAAGATGAGCTTGTCCTTTCCAAGTTTGTACTTGTCATTTCCGATGGTGCACGCATGCTTGTCTCTTCCGCGTATTTATGTTGTCTATTCTAACCCTAATAGAAAATAAGTTGCTGCCCTCAACGCCTCAATTTAATTAGTCTGTTCTGAAGATGGGCTTGTCCATTCCGCATTTGCATTTCTCCTTTCCGAAGATGGGCTTGTCCTTTCCGCGTTTGTGCTCATCATTTCAGATGGTACACGCATGCTTGTCTCTTTTGCGTATATACAGAATGTTGTCTATTCTGACCCTAATAGAAAATAAGTTGCTAATTGTTTTTATGAATCAAATATAGACACATAACTTGAACATATTGTAGAAAATGTTAACACTATGACAATAAAGACACATTTTACAATACAGAATAAATAGCAAACACTCAAACTTATCTAAGTTTAATCAAAAAGGACATTTAAAAAAAATATGTCTTAAAAAATTGATTTAGAGATTGAAAAACATCAATTTTGAATGGGAAATAAATTGGAATTATTTGACTTTGGTAAAGTTGACTAAAGACATGTTTCAAGTTTGATGGTACACCAGTCACTTAGCAGTCATTGATGAATGTACGTCGATTATGGACCAAAACGTCACAACGGTTTAATCTTTGGTTAAAGTTAAAAAATTATACTATAAACAGGCCTTTCCTTCTGAGAATTGCAGGTGTGCTACAAATCGCTCCCCTCAACACATTCAGGCAAGCTGTAAGTGTGCTGTTTGTATCTTGGTGTGTATAAATTTACCAATTTTGGGTGTGCTGTGACACACATCAAGGGCATTTTAGGTGATTGTTAGGAGAGAACTCGCTCTCCCTCACCTCAAAGACAAGGCCTAGAATGAAAACCAGATGAAACTGTTTGATACTGAAAGATATTCAGATATTCGGATTGGTGGCGCTGCTCTGTGGCGACAAGTTCAGCTTTTCGAATTGTCTCACATTATGTCTTCTTGTGAGCTGTTTATAGCACATTTTGTTACTAGTTTTAACACTTTTTTGGCACTTTTTAAGCTTAAATTTGTGTCACCAGTTTTTGTGTGTTCGTTATTAGTTATTTCAACCGTCTTTTTGACTGATGTTGCTAGGCCTGAAGGCCAAGAGTATGAGCCTGTTTCCCGCGGTATGTTGACGACACGGATAACGTATACGCGTGAGGAGCTACTTGCTTACAGATCGTATGCGAGACCTAGGCTAGAGGGCCAAGACTTTATTGCCAATATCCATCAATCGACTAGGAAACGCGGAAAAAGAGGAGGCATACGCCAGCGATTAAAAAAACGTGGATTTAAAGTGCCACTTCCGACGATTGTACTTGGGAACGTGAGATCACTCCAAAACAAGTTTGATGAACTGCAGGCAAATTTGAAATTTTTGCATAATTACAGGAATGCCTGTTTGCTTTGTTTTACTGAGACGTGGCTCCATGACAATATTCCTGATGCTCCTTTTGAACTGGAAACACACTTCTTGATTAGAAGTGACCGAACTGCAGCATCTGGACATTCCAAGGGCGGAGGTTTATGTATATATGTAAATAAAAATTACTGTAACAATTGGAGTATTAGGAGGAAAATATGCACTCCCAACTATGAAATTTTAACTGTTGGTCTTAGGCCGTTTTATTTACCGAGGGAAATACCACAGATTT
>JAOTQE010037062.1:0-10103 GCA_025631205.1 Nesometra sesokonis
AATAGAATAATACACAGCAAGCGCAGTGCGATTGGTCAAAAGCGGAAATCAGATAAACAATTTCAACTCTTTGGATGATACATTTGTTTCTAATGTTAACAATTAACTAACCTAAATGTATAAAGTATGTGGTACACCATTGTGTATTTACAAGAATATTGAGTTCTCTGAAGTTTTGATTAATATACTTCGATAACCCTTATCGTTTTAGGTTTTCATGCCTAATTTCAGTGGTTCCTAAACAAGGGAATAGACCTAAATTTAATTTGTCAATTGAAAATATATTTGACCTGTTTTCGTCTTTTTTATGCTAATTTATACGAACTGCATTGTAGGATACGTTTACGTTGCACAGGGGCGGATCCAGAAGAGCTAGAAAGAGAGGGCCCGATACCAAGTTAAACAAGCCCAGGTGAGGTTTCAACGGGAAAATAATAACAATAGGCGCGGGTCTAGGGACCGCCTAGGGCCCTCAAAAATGTTTCTCTACAGATGCTCTCTGGTGCACTTTTAGCGCCCACAAAATTGTGCAAAAAATATATTTTTTTGTTTCAAAAGGGGGCGGGGCGGGTCCGTTGCCCCCCTTGGATCCGCACCTGTTGCATATTGTAGTTTAAACTTAATTTCAGGAATCTACTGCCTGACATATCAGATGATTGACGAACCTATAGAGATACCTAGCTATATCTTGATATTCTAGTGAAAACAATAATGAATTTGAGAAAAGTACACACGGATTACGGTTTTTTGTGTATTGTGTAGCAGATTAAGATATAGGCCTAAGAATAACCCCCTCCCCACCCAGAAAAAAGATAACAAAAAACAAGAAATGAATACAGAAGATCTACTATTTTTACATAAGAGAATAATGAACGTTTTAATTATGGAGCAGTTGAATTTTGGAAACTAACTACTTTTTTTGTTTTACAAAAGTGTTATTCTAAGTGTTTGTCATTTAATTGTATGGTTTGGTACAATAGCCTCAATGTAAATAATTAGAAGAAACCGAATAATGGAAAGTGTAAATAATTAAAGTAATAGGCAGAAATTTTAATGTAATTGACAGAATATAAAAACGTGGCGTAATTAATCAAGTCAATAAATTAATGAAATATATCTTACAACCATTTCATAATAAATTTGTTGTTAACAACTCACTAATAATAACTTAAATGCAAAACAACTAAATGTAGGAAATTATTGTCAATAACTCAATCCACATTCCAAACTCAACATTCCAAAGATAGTTTAGTCTTACTTCTTTTTTTATATACAATGTACAGTAAGTTTATATAAGTTTTGTAATTTAGTCACTTTTTTGTATAAAGTATAAGTTTGCACCGTAAGTTGATGTAATGATTTTTGTATACAGTATACAATGTACAGTACAGTAAGGTTGTGTAAATAAGTACCAAGGAAACAAAATTTCATGTTCGTTTGTGTTTGTGGTCATGAGCATTATAATATAATAATATAATTACCTTATCTTATATTTTGGAAACTAAAGATGCTAAATTTTGGAAACTACAGATTATGAAAAAAGGCACCATCGGGAGACACCAGAACTTCTAGGATGCGTTCCTTAGTCATCTCTGGCGATGGACCACCAAACAATGAGATGATCACTAAAACATATGAGATTCAAGATTAAAGATTTTATTGCTATTAAAGCCAAAATGGGATATTATCTGCTTAGATTTTTAAGAAACTATATGCTAAATTTCAAACCAATTGGAATATAAGGCCTAAATTATGCGTTCAGTTTATTTTCCTTAACAGTAAGAAACTTTTCCATGTATCATTTTAAAATAGGGGAGGTAATCAACAACAAGTTCTTTCGAATCATGCTTATTTTCAATAATATTACAGATATTCTGTAAATGTATCATTACTCTAAACAACTATAAAAATCTATTAATCTGAGTAATTCAGAATAGAACGTTTATATATTTTATTCATTAATACATTGCTTCAAGATGAAAATCTGCTAATTACGGAACGATAATAAATGACAGTTTAATTCGCTCATCCAGCAACATTAATTATAATAAACAACATTATTAAACGACGATTAGTATGAGTTTTATTAGGTACAAAATTGTAAATAGCCATTAATGAAACAACACATAAATAATTCAATATATGAAATAATAAGAAAAGGAAGTTATGTTGGAGAGTCAAAATCTACCGTACTATCATGGTTGGGAATGAGATAAAAACAAGAACATGCCACCACTTGATGCTCGGAAATTACACACTTATGCGATTAAGCACTTCTTTAATAAATGACTACCGACCCAACAAGTTATTTATGGTAATACCAATAATTAAATGTTTTGTGGTGAAGTATAAGTAGGGAACAGAGTGTTCCCTGGTGTAGGTCCTAGATCAGGTAATTATTTTTACATCTCATGATATTAGTTATTATGATACGGAAGCACAAGTGACGCTCAAAATTTACAAGCCACATCAATATCATAATATTATAGGACCTACAATCGAATGTTTACAACATCGTTAGTCACAAAGTAGACAGGTTATGCCCACTTTAGGTACCTTGCGCTATTAATAACTCTACTAAATCCTGTATTTCTTGAGAAGAATTGCACTGTAAATTTAATTCCACAAGTAACCATCACAAACTCAAAAGTCCTGTCAACATATATAACATAATAGTAACATAATATTTACCTTCTATGTCAATCACTTACATGTATCCTACATATAGAGTTTCGTTTCAATTATATATTTTGAGAAAAAAATATGACAATCTTTCTTTCTTATTAAATTTACCAAATATTTTGAAGCTAAAAGATAAGATTATTATTTGACAGAAGTAGAAATAGATAATTAAATTGAATATCGGAATAGTATTTTGATATTAAACCATGTTTTATTAACTAAAAATTAATACAGAGCTTAATAACAGTTGAACCTCCCGTATAGCAAGCGGACACTCTCGGATCCGGGAAAAGTGTTTGCTTACGGGAGGTGTCCGCTTACAAGAATTTCGGCCGATAGAGGGCCAAAGTTGTAAACTTATGTATACGGCCTTTTGTCTCATATTTCATGGCCTTCTCAACACAAATGACCTCTTAAATGTCTAGACAACGCATTGTATATTTTATTAAATATTGTTTATCATTTTAAACATTATTTTAGTAATATGATATGTGATTGATATGTACGATGTACGATTTGTCAAGAGTAGGGATTGGTACGAGAACAACCAGTGTTAACAATTTAACTTTAACTTCACTGTAAAAACATGATGGCGGCAGGGGTGTTTCCAGAGGGTTTAAGGGGTGGGGGCGGTGGGGTTCTGACCCCCTAAAAGTTTGAGGAAAAAAACGCTTTTCCTAGTAATTGATAATGTGAATGTAAAGAAATGTATTATAGTATTTCATAAATTGTAAGTCAGTCTTCATTAATAATGCAGACTACTACTCAACTTCACAAAGTCTATTTCAATAGCTTTTCAAATGTCTGTATAGATGACATCAACAAGGACCAAATATGGGAAATGTGTCTAAAACCAAAAGTGTTTTCTTCAAATGAAGATAGTCATACCTTAATTGTGTGTTGTGTAAGAGTGTTGTTTCCGAGCATCTAGAAGTGCAATATTCTAAACTTTTCGTACCTCTACCACGACTATTGCGGGGCTGTGGTAGGTTAAATCACACCCCGCATGTCTAGATCAGCACCGTCAAAGGAACCCTCTTCAATTCTGGTTACGTACTTGAGAGGTGCCAAATTAAAAGCGATGAACTATCAAAAACCAATTCAAACCAAAGAGCTGATTTAATAATTGGCCCGGGACTTCAATTAACCACATTATAGTGTGCCATTTCTGAACTTTTAGAAGTTCATATTTAAAACAATGTCGAATCGTGGTTCGGATGTGTTTTCCCGTTCCGTTCAAAAAGACTGTAAATCCATCATTTCAAAGACCACTCCAAAAAGAATAAAAATTGGCTCCAAATGATTGAAAATTCACTCCAAAGGTATTAGATCACTCACCTTTTTGAAGAAACTTCACTTCACAAGTGTGGATTTGAAGTGCTGATAATTTACTCTTTAATAATGGTCTATTATGTCACTCTCACTCTTTTAAATTCACTCCAATAAGAGTAAATTTTCATTCTTTTACACTAAGAGAATACATCGCGTTAAATTGTGACATTTCGAAAAGCCTATTAAATGTATTCGGAAAGGTTTAATTTGTAAATTTTTGGGTTGAACTTTCCAACGTCGCCTCTTTTTCTTTCTAGCAGGCCTATTCCTGATCCACGACGCACTGTGTGGTACCACTTCGACAGGCTGATCAGGAAAAGGAACAATTTTTAAATTTTTTAATTTAATTTTTTCTTTTTTTTGTAAAGATGCGAAATTTTTGTTTTATTCTTGTTTTTATTATTGTTATTTATTTAAAATAATTAATATTTGGAATTATTTTAAGTTTACTCCAAACGAGGATATTTCAATCTGTTATTTTAAGAGAATATTTTTTTAATGTAATAGAGTGAAATCCACACTTAAAGAAATGTCATGAGTGATCACTCCAAGAAAAGTGAAAATTAACTCCCAAAAGAGATCACTCACTCAGTTGGAATGAATTTTAAATCACTTGGAGTGAATTTTCTCATTGTTTACACATTAAATAACCAAACAGTAGACATAAATAAAAACAACATTTCCATTAGGCTAAGTAATAAGTTTCAGAAATTATCAGATAGTGTTATAGAATGCCCTGAGTGCTCACTCCAAAAAAGTTAAAATTCAGTCCCAAACGAGCAAGATCATTCACACTATAGAGTGAATTTTCACTTTTTTTGGAGTGATCAGGGTCAGTCCTCAAATAGTGAATTTTCACTCTTTTACATTAAGAGAGTACAGACACAAGACTGATCAACCGATCATCCGATGAACCGAGAGATAGACGATTGTAATCCAGCATTTAACACGAGCATACCATCATTAGTAGCCCTACTTACGATAGAACACTAGCACACCTAAATTTCTAGCGAGATTGCAATCCATTTAACACGAGTAGGTCTATCATTAGTAGCCCTACTACCGAATACTGGAGCACTAGAACATTTAAATAGCGAGGTTGCATTCCATTTAACACGAGTAGGCCTATCATTAGTAGCCCTACTACCGAACACTAGAACACTAGAACATTTAAATTTCTAGCGAGATTGCAATCCATTCAACACGAGTATGCCTATCATTAGTAGCCCTACTACTACCGAATGCTGCAGCACTGAAATATTGAAATTTCTAGCAACCTAAACACCTTTAATGACGCAACGCAACACAGCATAACACAACAATGTTTTGTAATAGTTCAATAGGGACAATTAAAGTGGAAAAAGTAACGATAATTATGTTAGTTCACAGAATATCTACTCTTTACTGCGTTTTATGCAAGTTAAATGGTATCGCTTATCAAAGACCAAAACAGAAGACACCTAAGTTAAACAACTCTTTCATTAAAGTAATAAGTTTAAGAAATGATCAGATAATGTTAACATGCATACTACTTCACGGACGGACTCGATTCCACTACAATTCGACTAAGAAAGAGGGCCCCTGTACAAAGCGGCTGCTAAATACAAACCAAGAAATAATAAAGCAAATAAATTTATTCATTTTACTTGGCAAAATAGCATCTGTCAAAACGGCATCGGTATTTTCAATGCATTACAGCTCTTTGACTAAAAATTCTCGATTCGGCCCGCGCGTACCCAGTCCTCTATGGGCAATTAGTCATCTTAATTTTACAAGGCAAATAACAAAAAAAGTAATTGCAATATAGTTAAAAGTAAGTACACAAAATACTTACCAAAACTTGAGACTGTTAAAAGAAGTTTTGATGAAAGCATAATTGGTTCTCCAAAATAATCCCGAAGGAACTTAGCAAACAAAGTCCGGCGACAGGGCCGAAGATTCTGCCGAGCACATCAGTCTGAAGATAAATCAGTTGTGAAAAAATATCACATGAAAACGAAAGAAATCCTGTAATCTATTGACATGGTATAGATTGACAGTGTGCTCAGAAGGCCTGATATTCTTTTATTTTTCAGTAGGATTATGGAAGGCCAATGGTTTTCTATTAATGAATTTTATATTTAGATGATAATATTGAAGCCAATATCACGGCATCGGTATTTTCAACGCATAGAAAAGTGTTCTGAATACGTGTTATTTCCGGCAGATGGTGGAGTTGTATTTTGAAGAAAACCGGCAAAACGTTGATTCAATAAAATTAGGTCTCCCACGACGGCTGATAGGTAAAATAATAGCTTAGTAATTAAAAAACACAACTGTATACCTTGGACGATTTTGTAGTAATACATTTTTAATATAATAAGATGATAACTAGATATATCACACTTCTCTGTCAATGAATACATTTATATCAGCGCATAACATAAACATCATTAAAAACAGATATATCAGCCCTATGTCTCTAAAAATAGTAATCAACTAGGCTACAGATAAAAGTAAAATGGTGATGACAATGTTGATTATTATGATATTGATGATTTTGATAATTTTGTTGATAATGGTGATGTTTTCTTTTACTTTATTTATTCTTTACGGGGAGTATGTTCAGTGATAGGCTATACAGTGTTCTCCCACAGAGCCTAGTACATTGTGCTGTCCACGACAGGGGATGCGTGGACCAGTACACCGGGGTAACCCCATACTCGTCTCGAAAAATGCACAGGATTCTTTGAAGTGCACACGAGCCATTGTACACACAGGGGCGAGGAGACTTGTTCCACCATCAGAACCATGGTGCGAGCAGGGTTCGAACCCATGCTTTTATTTTGCCATGGTTCACGATTCATTAACCACTCAGCCATACGACTCGCACTAATGATGATGTTGATGATGATGATAATGATGATAATGATGATGATGATGATGATGATGAAGATGATGATGATGATGATGATGATGATGATAATAATTATGGGGATGAAGATGATGATGATGATGATGATGATGAAAATGATGATGAGTATGATGACGATGCTGACTGAATAGTCAGGGTTAAGCACAGCTTAGGTATTATCAGGTATATTATTTTAATTGAGTAAATTTTAAAAATAATTATAATTTTGTACGGCTTATAATGATTTTCGGAGATACAAAATATGGTATATAGTGCTCACTGTGTCAAAATATTGTACTCGTCATCCACTCGTGCAATATTTTGCCACATCTAATACAATATTTTTGGTGACACTATCACTTCAAAGACTGAATATTACATTAATATCCATATCCAGTACATTTATTTTAGTTATGTCATCGGATAACAAGACAATTTTTAATTTTATTCTGTGTTACACACAAGAAAAAGTTATCTCGCCACTTACAAGATGAAAACTTCAATATGACATGTTTTCTAAACCAAGTTTCATTGTAAGACTCACTGAGTTGCGCTGTCTGATAGGTCGTGGGAAAGAACAGAGTAGGGAGGTTTGCAACTTCACAAAATACAAAAACGATAACCGACACGTCATTTATTCTTGTAACGTTTAAATGGAACACCTTAAATATCCGTCACTGTTTGTCAGTATTTTACGACGATTATCAACAATTCTTAAGTAGAAAATTCGATATATTTTTTAACACATTTGGCAACTTTCAAAAATGGAAGAGTGGCGTACCCGTTTTTGTTACTGTATTTTGTAAATCTGTGAAATCTCACTATTTTGTGGGTAAGTTCGAACTCTAAACTTCAGGATTAGATATCAAGTATGTTACCCACCAAACCATTCATAATATATGATATTCTACAAAAATTTCAAAGTGTTCGTTGACATTAAAGATTTATTTATTTAGAAATACATCTCGTGATCCACCTGCATCATAGACGATCTCAGAGTTGAGTCAATTAATTGGCCAGAACTTGAAAGTCTGCAAATTGAAAATAACAGGTGGCAAGTGTATATAGATAATTTAAGCGGAGATAAAGTCGAATGGTCGAAAGAAAAATCAGATACAAATTAGTAGATGTAGGCCTACGCGAAGGACCAATGCAAATACGCGAGAGGATCACCGGAAATGAGGCGAACCATGCGTGTAACGTAATCAAATTTTTCGTTTATGCTTAGGCCTACGACTTATATTTATCTATTTATTTATTTTTCTTTATACTGTAGGCACTTTCAGTACTAGTGTATTGATTTTCGAAGTGGTACAGTTACATCACATAAAAAGAATTAAATTAAAAAATAAATTAAACTAAATAACTTATACTATACTAATATAATCAATAGGATTGATTACAGAATTAAGCTTGACTACGTGTACATTTGGAATGGGATTAAACTTTATAAGTAAATTTAGATAGATAAGTACGTTGGGGCATAACCTTTTAGACATTTAAATTTTATTAGGGCTAATTGATTATCCTATCTGACAATTACATTTTTCCAGGAAAGTGAACTTAATATAAAATCCATAGAAGTATATATCAGCAGACAAAATAACCCTACCTAATCTGTTCATTTGAAATTCGAGTACTGAACATTACAGTTTGACCAGACACAACAGCAATAATCAAAAAGTGGTAAGATTAATGACTGAGCTAGCATTTTAAGAGTATGGTTTTTAATACGACGACTAGCATCAACACGCTTGGAAACATTAGACGATATTTTAATTTATATGGTCTTTCCAAATTATAGTACGGAAAGCTTTGTCATAATTGAGGTTCAAGCAGGATTTTTGTGCCAAAATTGATTTTTTTTGCGCTATATCTGTCATTTGGGATGCTGAATATAAAACAAAGTTAGGTACAGTACCATTTTTTCGACCACTCCTTCAGCCGCCATTTTGAAATTAAAGATTGCTATCTTTAACTAAAAAACCAAACGAAACATGGTCATCAGTAGTATCATTAGAAAGAGAATTGTACAATGAACAAAAAGTTCAATTGCACCTATACGGATAAACCAATAGTTACGGAGATATTTCATAATTTAAAGAGTTCTGTGACCAAAACAAATGTCAAAAATTAAAATACCATCATGTTGGGTGTCATATGAACGCTTTAATAATACTGAACACAGTTTTACAATGTATTTTAGCTTTAACTGTACTGTTTTCGTAATATTTCAAATATTTAATGTCAAAATTTGGGTGTATAGAGTATACCTTATGAGTTATTCGACAAACATTATTTGGAAACATATTGATAAATGTACACTTTCAGATATAGATGTTGTGTGGAAAATTACTCAGCATGCCAAGAGCTTTAAAATGATACCAAACACGATGGTACTTGTCAAAATTTAATTTTTTAACGTTTGACATCTGATTTGGTCATGTGACAATTAAAATGTTGGATATCTCCGTAACTATTGGTTTATCGGTATAGATGTAATGAAACTTTTTGGTCAGTGTACAATTCAATTTCTGTGTGATATGTAAGTCAAAGGTAGCCATCGCGAAATTCAAGTTGGCGGCCAAAGGCATTGTCGAAAGAATGGTACCTAAGTTATTTTTCAAGTGACAATACATCTTTAATTGATATATCTTTAAATTTAGGGAGTATATGAGTTGTTCCAAATAACATTATTTTTTTTATTAATATTATAATTATTTTTATTGAACCAGTCAGTTATTTTATTTATACAGGTATTTAGTTCTTGGTGAAGGGTGACTGGGTTAGATGAGTTGCAAAGAAGGCTGGTGTCATCTACGTATAAAACTTTACAAAACATTGTATCGGGTAGAGAGTTTACATAAATAATAAATAATAATGGACCCAAAATAGATCCTTGCTTTACGCCTACATTGAAATTCATAAGATTAGATTGAATGGAGTTAATTTGTACATCTTGAGATCTATGAAGTAAATATGATTTAAATCATTGTAATTCAATATCATTTATTCCATAATAATTTAACTTACGTATGAATAGTCCATGATCAACTAATCAAAAGCTTTTTTTTTTAGATCGAGAAAAATAGCAGCTTTAACTTTGCCATTGTTCGCTCGCTCACCCTTTAGTCGGTAAACGTCGCGACATTCCTTATTTTCAACCCCTCCACGCAGAATTTCAATAAAAAAGTTT
>JAOTQE010037073.1:0-10103 GCA_025631205.1 Nesometra sesokonis
ATCTGAATTAAAAATAAAATGTTATTAGATGTGTGAAAATTAACAGTTTAGAAAATAAATGCTTATTGAAAATTTGAAAATTAAGTAAAACTTATTTATGGAATACATTTTAATAAAAATAAAAGTGAAATTAGTATTTAGTTATGAAATAGTGTTTAATGAATATAATTTAATTTCATTACAAATAAAAGTTTAATGAATTAGTATATATTTTATATTAATATTTTATATACTGTTATACTTTTCTTGTTAATTGTACTGAAATACAGCAAGTGTAAATTTAAAGAAAACTTTTTATTAAATGTTGTTAATTACGGAACACATTTTATTACAACTTACAATTGAATGAATTAGTAAGACATCTTTTATATTCATATTTTATATATCGTTATACTCCTTAATTGTACTGTATTTTATTGTGAGATAAATGTAACAACCATAATTTCAATTCATTATTTTAACGAGGAATTAAATATTAAAATGCATGAAATAAAAAAAAAAAATAAATAAAATTGTATGACATTAAAAAGTGCACCATTTAACCTAACCAAGAGATTTTGGTGTAAAATTAATCCAGATATAGTTTGTATTAAGTGAAATAAAGTATATACATTTTTTAAAAATTTGAGAAATTTGTGTTAAAGGTAAATTTCAGATATCGTTTTGTTTTTCAGTATTATTCATGTCATGCATTTTATTACAAATTATTGAGAATCAATTTGTAGAAATAAATTGAAATATGTTTTTACTAAATGAAATGTGAAAAATAATATAGAAACTATGTTTTTAATAAAAAAAATTCACAAATTCAATATCACCAACTGAAGGTAATCTTTAAAATTATCAGCATAATATGCTTAATTATAAAAAGGTTTTTATTTATTTTTTCTATTTAACATTGGTTTTTACAGATTTCAAAATTTACATTTCATTTCAACAGTTTATTGTAAAAAAGTAATAAATTTTAATAACATTTCATCATGGTATTAAAAGCAAATCATATACAAACAACATGCATCAACAGCGTAGATTTGAATTGAAAAACAAGAAGGTGAAGTGGTGGCACCAACGTGGAGGGTGCGTCGGGTGGGCGTGGTTTCCGGTTTGATTTAGAATTTTGACGTACAAAAAAAAAAAAAAAAAAACCAAAAAGGTTTTTTCTCCATATGTGTGTCTATTTTTTTTATTACTCCTGCTCTCTATTCAAATTATAAGTCCATGTTAACATTATGTAATTTAATTGATTATAATTATTAGTTTGTACCTTCAAAAAATGTCACAGCAAAAGACCAACTATACCTTTTTTTATTTTGGTTTTCTTTAACCAGTGTATCTCAAAACGCAGTATTTTGTCGGAAACAAATCCATGATTTAAATAATTTCCCTTTACTCGTATTAATCAAACTAGAAAATTTCATCAGATTTCACTTCGAGATGACACATATTCTATATAACCAGTATCAATTAGGGAAAATTATTTTTATATCTTGTTTGCTCTTTGTTGTACAATTACTAAAAGGATGGAATAGAAATATTATTTTTGACTTAGCAAGTTGTGTCTACAAAATAGAGAATAAAACAATTTAAAACTAAACTAAAATTAAACTAAAACCAATTACTATTAAAACAATATTTCAATTTTCAGTAAAATATTCAATTTTGAATTACTTATGTTTGAGAGTTCAAGATACAAAACATGCCAGGCTTCACATTGCCTGATCTTGAAAAAAAAAATTAAGATTAAAATATGATGATAAAATTGTTAAATATATTGAAAATGAAATTTTACATTACTTAAGAAAAACTCAAAATTTATTTTATTAGAAAATTTCACTACTTTTGTAAAAGCTTAAACCAATATTATGTAAGTCTTCTGAAAAAATATAAAGTTAAAAATTACTGTAACAAAAATTTTAAAAAAGAAACATTCTAGTAGTGTTTTTGTACAGTAATTCAATATTAAAAGAATAAAGTATTCAAATTAATATTTCAAATTTAATTGCAATTTTTTACATAATCATTATAAAAAACATAATTTTATTGACTTGTAATTTTATTCATTATTATGCTAGTTACGTATCAACAATTAGAAAAGGCAGACAATCAGTTGGCTGTTTTGTTGCTATAGTATCACTCTGAAATGTAAACAAATGAAAGATCATAAAGTACGCCACAAATGCGTGTGTGAGTGAATTCACAGATAACTATTTGAAATATGCGAAGAGTTAAAAATTCTATTGTTCAAAGTTCTCAGCAAGGGGTGGCAGACTGCGATTTGAAGGTCTAAAGACCCACGTACTTTTTAGCTAATCACGCGGCAGATATCATAGTCGTTATTATTGATTACAACAGAACATATGATATCTACACTGCAGTGACAGGCAGCCTTCGCTTATGATGTATTGATTAACATAAATTTGAAATCAATATCTCAAAATTGTTTCAGTATCCGAATCAAATATGCTTGTATTGTTAGATGTCAATGATGCTTTAAATAGATATTGATGCCAAGTTATTCTTTGAGGCCTTCGGTAGCAATACATTGGTTAAGAAAATATTAAACCTCAAGGATTCTGTCTACGGGAGACTAAACGGTGTCCTTGATGCAAGAAAAGTATGCCACTACTTAAACGGGCCTTGTATAATAGTATTAAGAGATAAATTAAGATCAATAATTGCTTAAAACTATATAATTTCATATCATAAAAAGTAATTTCCATTAATAAAAAAAATTAATTGGCAGTTGAAGTATTCAAGGCCAGCGGAAGTGGTCTGGCTGATCAGGCATTTGCCGGACCACTTTTTAACAAATGTATAAAAAAAAAACTTAAAAAAAATGTAATATAATATGTGGACTTTCTAACTTTGCCTAATCACTTTTATAAGGCTTCCGCCCACCCCGTGGTGGCGCCAGGATTTGCCCGACGGGGGTGCCATGATTGTTATGCCTACTGATAGTGACAGTGTAGCTAGTTGATTTTATTTATTGTTTATTATGAAAAAATATTATTTGATTTTTACAAATAAATTAAATATATATGTTTTTTCTATCTTTCAGTGTTAAATTCTTAACTATTCCAAGATGCATTCTACTACACTGTTTATCCTGGTCATCATGGTTACAATCACGCTAGCTGATGAAACCAATGACAACAACATTAGGCATTTACACCACAAACTTTGCAAACAATTTTGGAAAAAATTGCTACGGAACTTTGATGGGAACTCTGAAGATCTTTTTCTTGATTGGTATGCTGCCTCAAAAAAACAAACAAGCACTTTTCCAACAATAGTATTTAATAACAATGACAAATTTCAATATCCCAAGGTGGAGCGAGATGCAGACGGGTCACCTGTAATTGACAGAGCTCATGAAAAAGGTCAAGATACAGGGTCAGTTTTACCAAAACCAAGGCAGTCTTCATTGCTTCAAACATTATTGGACACTAGGAGTCTAAGCCATGACATGCAAGTATCATCAGAAGTTTCAATGGATGAAGAAGTCCAAGAAACAGATGAAAAACATGTTGAAGTGGAATTAAAGCAACGGCATCAAGGAAAAACACACGAAAAACAACCTGAAGAGGTATTACAACAAAGGCATCATGGGAAAACACATGAAAAACAAGTTGAGGAAGTATTACAGCAACGGCATCACAGGAAAACACATAAGACAAAGCAGCATGTTCGACACAAATCAGACATTGAAACACAAACAACATCTTAGAAAACTTATTGCGTGTTTGCTCTGTTCTTCTAAAACTTTTGTATGAATTCTTTAAAAATCAACTTAATGGACTTCTAATTTAAATGAAGAAATATTAGGTTTAACACACTGACTGCCACATTTTGTTCTACAATAACTTCATGTGTGGCAAAGACGTGGTATCATGTCCATGTCGTATTGCTAACGCACTGTTTTTACCTGCATACTCATTATTGACAGTGAAGGTGTGAGGCATTGTCAAGTCTTTTAATACAAATCTCAAGTTGAGATGCAACATTATTCTTGGACTTTATGGACATGTTAGAATATTGCTCAGGGACAGATCCAAAATTTTTGTTTGGGGTTTCTAGTAATTATATGGCCTAATTTTCAGTGAAATCTACCAACAACTTACAGTGTTGTTCAACCAGGTGAAAGTCCATGGTTGAGTTTCACAAGCAAAGAGAGTTTTTTGCCCTAATTTACATCTTTTGTGACATAATTTGGAATGAAATTTGTAGATATGTGTTTTACAAACATCGTTTCTTGCTTGTTTTTATTTTGTTGGTGGTGGTGGTGGTGGAGGGGGTTGCCACATCACCCAATTTAACCACTATGGTTCTGCCACTGATGCATTACTCTGCTATTAATGAACTCTGAATCATCTTAAAGTAATTGTTACTAACGATTTTTTATAAATTGTTTATAAACCGACTATAAAGATTTATAAATTAAAGTTTTATATTTCAAAGATTAAAATGTTTTGTGTGATTTTATATGTCATTTTATCTAAAATTTAATTACATTGCATATATTCACTCACTTATAAATGTTTTCCTTTTCTTTCTACATCACCACATGATGGGACACTGGAAATTTGAGGTTTAAGAGACCAACATTTTTTTTTAGATATTTGAGTAGATAGACATGACAGACAAAAAAGACAACAAGACTGACAGATTTCACTTCAATACCCTCTCTCTGAGGGGGTGATACTGGGTAATAAAACAACCTCCTGGTCCTAGATAGCTGGTCCTAAGAAATATGGTTCTTCGAGGTGTCCTTCAACACTAGTAGCTACAAATGTAGTTTTGAAAATCAGTGAAAGAGGGAGAAAAGGGGAATAGAAAGACAGGAGTGAACGAGGAATGTTAACAAAGTCTATAGAACACAAACACATTTGTGAGGCTTCACCACAAAGAGAATCTCATGTTGGAAATAAAATATTAGATACATTAGAGTACATTGTAATAGAGCACAATATAAGCTATAATAAGAGTTTTTAAATGGCATTTTTACGATAAGTAGATCTAAAGAAAATCATCCACAAATAATCTAAAAATAACAATTTGAAGATTTTAAAACTTTGAAAACCTGCATAAAGGATACTTTTTGCATCAAAACTGACCTAAAATGTAATGAAATGTAGATTTAGTTACTCATAATTAATTATAAATTAGAAAAAAAAAACTGACTTTAGAACTACTTTTGCGATTACTTCAATATGTGGCAGAGCCAAACCAAATAAGACATAAGTCACAAATGCTAATTTTATACAATAGGCAAAAATTTTAAAATGGGTTAATTTTTTTAATTTTATTTCATTTAAAAAATATACAGTTCGTCATTCAACTTTGATACTGCCATTAACAATTTTCATAACTTCACAAAACTGATTTTTTTGCATGTTAAAGATAATAATGTGTAGTTTTATAATCCATAAAAAACTCAATTTTACAATTTTCATTTGGCTTGGCTCTGCCACATATGACTTCTTTGATCTTGATTTATCTGAAAGTGATTGCACGATTCAAGATATCCAACTGTACAGCATTTTAAAAAGTATGCAAAGGTTAAACATACAAGAAAGTATAATGCATACTCAAAGCAATGAGATACACGCCATTGTGACAGGATTCAATATTTCAACATAAATTATGTCATCATCAGGATCATTCCTGATCATGACATAATTTATGTCGAAATATTGAATCTTGTCACGATGGCGTGTATCTCATTGCTATCCTGAAAATGGCGAGAGTCTCCTGATTTTTTGAGTCATCTCCCACCCTCCTAAAAAAATACATTTTTCTCCTGAAAATTTTAAGTGTCTCCCAAAAATATTCAGAGTGGGTCTTGGCCTAGCCTAGGAGCAAAATCGGTTGTCCCTTCAAAAAATACCAGCTCTGTTCAGTGTTTAATACAATTTTTATACAGTAATATAAATATTTTTACATATTGTTATGTGCTTTTTCAGTGTTTTGTTTTTTATTGCGACGCGTCGCGCATTTGCATTTACGCAAATTTGATGGACAAAGCAGCCGACATAAAATCTCCTGATTTTACACTTCTCAAACTTGGGGCCTCTGAAATCAGGGATCATTAATTCAAATTCCTTTAAAAAAACAACACCAGGTACATGCCACTTATCTTTCTCCGATATCCACATGTATACATTTTCCATTGGTATTATAAATTCTTTGGAGCATAAGAGCACCTTAAATTGTTTTTTTTTTCCTCTTCATAAATCTATTGTTGGTTTTGTCTTGAATCGTCTTGATGATCGTTGACTAGACCTTTGCTTGAATTGATTGCCATATATGTCCACAACATGACCACAGAATTCATATGTAAATATAGAGTTGGACTTCGGAATTGCTAAAAGTACAAAACAAATCAATTTTTTTGAGATAGTAAATTTTAAATATAAATCTTGATATTTAGTAAATTAAAATCTTGATATAGAGTAAAGATTTAAAAAAACTGATTATGACAATCAACAAAATTCAACACAAGTCAAGTGATCTATAGCTAATATATAGATAATTTATCTGTATATTAGCTATAGGCCGTGTTTTCGCAGGAATTTCGGATTATCTGATATAATATCATCCAATCAAATCAATTTAAAAAACACAACTGCACAAACTCAGTGTAGACCATAATGCATTTTGAGTCCACTAACTTCCTGTGATTTTTTAGTGATTTTCCTTTTCATTGTGTAGCACCCTGGTTGCACCGCGGTGAAATCCTCGCAAAAGCAAGATCAAGGTTAACCCTGTGTCAAAGGTAAAAAATTATCGCATTTAGGTCAATTATCGGATAATTATCAGATTATCGGATAATTATTGGATAATTTTATTACATCAGAATAGGTTGAACATCCGTTTCTGCAGCACTTTTATCGGATAATTTTTATCGTGATAATTTATCGGATAATTTTTTCCTGTGGAAACACAGCCATAGATTACTTGACTTGTGTATAAGTACATCCGGAATTTAAGTTGTCTTATAAATAAAATAGGTTACTCTACACATTGTTTAAACCTGGGTATAAAATTGTCTTTTTCTGATGATATTTGTAGTGGTGAAGAAGCCCAAAAAATTCTTTGTACTACCAGAGTGTAACATAAAATTTGAGTAGAATGGTTTGGATTTTTCATAGACCTACAACAGATTCCTTTTACTGTGTCTTCTGCATTTATTCCCTAAATTCTATTTTTAAGATAACTTTGCCCTTATTCTTATTCTCTATTGCCATAAAACATTTAAAAATTACAAACATATACAGAGACTGGATGAGGAGGCATGAAACACAAAAGTGAACTAAATCACTATGACATGAAGTCTGTGTTTCCGCCTCACCCAGTTCTTACTACTGTCTAGATACACGTTATGTATTAAGCCAAAAATTGAGAAATATTAAAATCTTTTTGGTTGTTAAATAAAATAAATAAATGACACCCCTGATTTTCAAGATTATTAGTCAGGCTTTGGCAAAAAAAAGCTTTTTATGCGTAATGGTAACCATAGTGAGGCGAATTTTTTATAGCTTGTTTTGTGAACACTCCGGCATTGGAGAATTGTAATTTTAACAAAATGATTTTGGGCCTGTTAGCATACCCTCCAACAAATTTAATCAAAATTTGGAACAAAATAACAAATTGTTATTATTTCAACTTTGATTCATGACTATTCTGCTTAAAATGTGAATATTGTATGAAACAGTTGTTTTTTTATAATATTTTATTCAAAATTAAATCTTAATTTTTGTTTTATCCTCCGTCTTGTAGACATGGCTTGCTAAGTAATAAATTAAAATGTTATTTAAGTTTTTATTCCGACCTCCTTTTAGCAGATTTTCAAAAAAGGGTCTTGAAACAAGGAGTAAAAAAGGTTTGCTTGACTGTGCTCAACTTACTTTTGACTTTATCTTCTTTAGTAACTATTTTGAAAACATGCCTTGTTTCTTGGAGTAGAATACCAGACAGACCAATATATGATGGGCATTTAGATTTGGTTACTGTAAAATAAAGTGACAAGTTTAACCAGCGATCCAGTGAGTTTACAGTCAACTGTGACAGAGCTCACATAGATCTAAAATGTTGGTTAACCCAAGCTGGAGCGGTAAATGTAATGATACTTATTCTAGTTTCAATATAGTATAATGATAATTTACATATATTACCACTACTAAGTATACTATTTTTTTACTACTGCTATTGGTTATTGCTGTCAGTGTTTATAGTAGTAGTGATAACGAGTAAATTTATTTTACGGCATTATCTCACTGTTTACAATATTTAATATTTATTTGTCTTTCATACTTCGAAAATATTTTAATGGTGTTCATAAATTAAAGTTCCTTGAACTTATAATGAACCCCATCCACACATATATTTTCAGTTCTATGCATTTTTTAAAAATAATTTACTGCAAAAGTTGTTTTTTTTTTTTCTTTTTAGCTGGTTTAATAATCATAATTTTCATTATTGCATTTATATAATTCTCGTAAATCATAACGTGGTATGTTGCCGTTGTGGACACAAAATTATTCCAATGATTGAACTGATTGTAACCTTGTTAAAATGTATTTTGTTAACATTTATGTGTGGAAAAATAAATAAACAAACAAACAAACAAATTCAGGCCAATTTCTACCAATCTGCAGCAGGGGCGGATCCAGAAATTTTAAAACAGGTGGAGAGGGGCAGCACTGACCGGACCCATTTTTTCCAGGTTCCACAAAAAGGGGGAACCCTTTCCAAGGTCTAAGTGGGCGTGGTTGCCAGTTTCATTTTTGACAAGCCAAAAAAGGTTATTTCCCCATTTTTCATGTTCTGGTAACATGTATTGGCCCATGTGCTTTTCTTTTTATTTTTTTAGGGTCAATTTAATATAAAAAAAACTATGTGGGACAGGTATTTTTCTCTTTACATTTTCATTCCAAATTTTTTTGGGTTGATGACAGGGGCATGTGTCCATTCCACCCCCCTGGGGGGGATGGACACATGCAGCTGGGTAGACTGAAGATGTGTGGATAAAATATTTTGCTGAGTATGACTCTCCAACTTCTGAATTCTTGTTCAGATGTCAGAAATGCAACTAATTCCAAAAATATACTTGCCTGTCATAATACAGCCATGAAGATCAGCCTTTAGAAGTTTTGCTTGAAATTGCCCCATGTCTCTGCAAAATATTGAAAAACATAAAACATGTACATTTTCAAATCAAAAATAGAAAACATTGCTGTCTAATTTTCTGTGAATTTCTGCGTCTACTGCTCCTCGTTTAGTTGGTTTTACATGTCGAAAGTGTAAAACAGGAAGTGTAAATTTTGGACTATTACATAATAATATCAGGGCTCCCAAGTCTAGCCTGGAGTCTCCTCTTGAGAATTGAAATTTGAGTCTCTCATTATGTTAGAATAAATATAATTCTTTAATATAATTTTATTTTATAGTATTAAAAACATTTATTAATATCTAGTTCATAATCCTCAAACTTAAGGTACAACAAGAAAGTTGTTTATCTGTTTTAAGTCAAAAACAAATCTAATTATTTTGTTTGTTAACTGTTTATCAATAAACTACACAACAATTATCATATGAAGCGTACGGATGACGCAAATGCCGCGTTACTGTCGTCATCACTTGGTACAAAACACGACAAACAACTTTGATTCATTAAACATATCGGCTGGATCAGTAGCCAACAAAAAAGAATGTTTTCGAAAACATCTCAGACCAAATATTGATTTTGCCTTTGAGAATGGCATCATCAATATCATCTTTTATCGGGAAGCGAACAAGATATTGGTAAACATTCACAAAGAATAGACCTTCAATGAGTCATACGGAACTGAATCCATTGTTTGCAAATAATATTTTAGACTGGTATGAAATTAAATATATTTAAGACAGGTATGGATTAAATTGATTAATCATTAATGGCGGTACAGCATGGTTAGGGCCTAATTTGTGATCCATGGGTTCTTTCAAAATTAAACACAAGAGTGACCACTTACTGGTCCATGTGTTAAACTAATACCCTATTCAGACTACCATTGCAAATATCGCATTGCGATCGGTTGTGATGTAATCGGTGGTAATCCAAT
>JAOTQE010037084.1:0-10102 GCA_025631205.1 Nesometra sesokonis
AACAACAGCATGGGTTCGAGGCCCGCTCGCACCATGGTTCTGGTGGTGGAACAAGTCTTCTCGGATAAGAACTATAACCGTCGGCCCAGTGTACACATACGGCTCATGTGCACTATAAAGAACCCAGTATATCTTTCGAGACGAGCAGAGGGTTACCCCGGTGTATTGGTCCATTCATCCCCTGTCCTGGACAGATGAATAAGCGCCTGTAACTGGCAGCAGGACATGACGTGACCCTTAGTGGCGTAGAAAGTCATATGAATGTGCAACATCTGGTCTACAGTGCCTTGAGACTCTAGCTGTATAAGGCGCTATATAAATCTAACTACATTACATCACAGTATTTACTTAAATTTTAGATTAACTCTGCTCTTTTGACCAAGCTAAATATTTTTTAACTAAAAATTAGGATCTAAAGACAAATAAAAAAAACGCAGTGGCTATTGTTACACCAGTCGTAATCTCAATCCTGTAGGCTATGCTTATGCCACTCTGAAACGCATGCGCAGTAGGTTTATTTTGGACATTGGCAAATTCACAAAACAATCGTGATTGTGTAGCCTAGGCCTAGGCTGACGCGGTGCATTCGCAAATGGTCAGTTTCGGTGATTTCAGGCATGGCAATACATAACCAAATTGGGTTGGGGAAAATAATAAAAGGCATACAATGACTTAAAATTTCTCTCCTTTTGAAAATGTGTTGTCCATTCTGTGCGCCATACTATTGGATTTGTAACTGCTTTTAAGCAGGAACACTGTACACTGATTAGTAGTAGCAAGCTGATGTGAATATCTACAACCAGCAGCTTGAGGCTCACTGCAAACTAATGAGAGCCAAAATAATGGCCCAATTTACATAACTACGGTAGTCTAAATGATACTTTTATCATGTAAATTGTTTTCACAATCCATAATTGTTATAAATGGCCACGCCAGAAACCGCCGAAACTGACCATTTGCGTTGCACCGCGTGAGCCTAGGCCTAGCCACGTTCACGATTGTTTTGTAAATTTGCTAATGTCCAAAATAAACCTAAGTGCACATGCGTTTTAGAGTGGTGTAAGAATAGCCTACAGGATTGAGATTACGACTGGTGTAACAATAGCCACTGCGTAAAAAAAAAGACATCCAAGCATACATTTTCATGAGTGAGGGCTTTCGATTGTTTTAACAAAAGTATTTTTATAGCCTTAAGGGACCGAATGCTTGGTTGAAAGTGCTCTACCAACTAAGCTATTGATCAACAAGAGAAACCAATAAGGTCGTAGATATTATCAGAGCTACCAGGCTTTGGAATTTTGCAGGCATTTTACAGAGTGATGTTTTGGTAACCACATTATTTATAGCTGGTGTTGGTTTGCAGTTGGTTTCTATTACCTTTACTATGCTAATTCTTGGAGTTATAATAGTCCAATTGCTAGTAGGTAGTTTCCAGTCACCCCATTTATTGGGTGATTAGTCATTAGTCCAATGGTCCGAAGGTCCATTAATTTGAAGAGCCATTGGTCCGATGGAAAGGAAATAGTATGGTACCGTTTTGTTAGTGTCCTATCTTAAACTTTCGCACCAATTGGGCTTTCAGACCGAAGGACTTTCGGACTTATGACCCTTCCCCATTTGTTAGTTGCTCTGTTGGTCTCTTTTGCGGTATGTGGTCATTTGTTGTTATTTCTTGAGATCTAATATTGTAGTTTAACTGCTAGTTTGAAATTTAGCAATCACTGGCAGATCATGGTTTGGTCAGTCAGCCTGATGTTCGCTTTAGTTAGGGAAAGGCAATCACCTAATTGCCTTTATCAGTTTCTTTTAGATTTGGATAAGCATCTATGCTTTCATTTTTTATTATGTCCTGTCGTTTTGTCTGTCTGTTAGTCTATCACATAAAAAACATTGCGACTTTTGAGTCTCTCCTCAGTATACAACTTTCTAATAACCTGTATTGTACTGGTGCAATTTTAAATACTGATTAAATATGAAGGCATTTAATTAATTAAAAAAGAATGTTTTCAGAGACTGATTGACTGTATGACTTTTAATTTTTATGATGTTATTTATTTTCAGTTTTTAAAAGAACTGCCATTATTTGCAATAATCAGCATGCATTTAGTATGGAATTTTAAATTGAGTGTTTTTAACAAATAGAACAAACTTCTTGCAATTGAGACACTAAGTTAAACAAGATGTTTTTGTATGGTATACAGTACACTGAAAAATATGGTAACAGAAGTAATTAAAAATTTATCATCAACTGTTGTTTTAATTGTTAAGCATCACCATACAGTGTGTAATTAATAGGCAGTGTATAAGGCTGGACTATGCAGGCGATTTTGGCCACCAAAAATTGGGCTGTAGATCAGTGGCTGCGCTACGGGGGGGCTAGGCAGGGCTACAGCCCCCCCGTCGGGGGAAAAAATTAAGGTTTCATCGGGGCTTTGTAGGGTAATGCCAAGAGACAAACGAATCCCCAAGCACCAAAACGGGCTAAAAACCACGTAAAACACGGCAAATAACGTTTTTGTTTTTTTTTTAATTTGCTCTTCAGACTGAAAATCGGGGACACGCCCACCTCAAATTCAAGCTCGGCCAACTCATCGGGAGACCCGTGCCCCCCTGTCGGGGGAATTGCCCTGCTGTCGGGGAAATCCTGGCGCCGCCACTGCTGTAGATCCTTGAAGCGATACTCTGGATTCACCCCTGTTAACAATCACATGTTTTAATGTAGACTGCATGCATTAGCTTAATTAAATCAAATCTACTAAATTGGTAAAACCCTGATTAAAGATTTGTAATTAAAATTAAAATCAACATTAATGATTCATTACTCGATGTCTCAGATTATTCTGAACATATCTGCTTCCAAATAAAATTTAAAAATTATATTTTTATCATTATACATTACTATAATAATTTACATGCTAGGCATGTAACTGATACCTGGGTTTGCAGACCCAAATAGTTAATAATATGCAAGGATCTGCACCGTCAGCAAGATTGAATTAATCACACAAATACTGGCGGATCTATGTCATAAACAGATTTTTTATTATTAAAAATCTTTTGTTCAGTTTTTGATTAATTTGTGTGTAGCTGTGTAACTGTGACATTTTTTTAGGTCTGACGTGAATTTCATTGGCCAATGGTCAGCGGACTGGTGCTGAATCAATCCTCCTACTCTGATAATCACCTCTGGACAGCATATTACCCAGCACTTTGCCTACACCTCAGTTTATACAGCGAAAATGAACAGCGAAATTGATCACCTGTGATGTACATTCAGTTCTTTCAATTGGGTTGGTTTTAGGCTTTGATCAACACCTGCGACTGGAGTGTCGTTCCAGTAACCTTCAGTGTAGCCATTATGATGTAGAAATCCTCGTTTACAAGCCTCGAAAGACATGAACATGAGTCCAGCATAGGGCACAACCTAATGGACAAAAATTTTAGTTCAATGCTATGAAACAAAATCATAATTCTTTACATCTATAAGTAATATTATTCCTTGTTAGGAACATCTATGTGAAATATTAAATGGGGAAGAAATAGAAAAGTATTAAGCCTATTTGTGAGGTCTCACCACAACATGAGTCAAATTGAGATAATCACCAAAATAGGTCTGAAGTCAAATTTTTGAGAAATTCAGTTTTAATCAATTATGAGTACTATGCAGAGCTCCCAAGTTTGGAGATCCAAAAATAGTGAGATTTATTTTTGTCAATTTAACGACCGAAAATTTGAATTTTGGCCAAAAATATGAGCCGTGAATTTAAGAATGTGTACCTCTTTGATGTGTACTTTCAATAGGAAAATCAATGTTTTATTAAAGTACAGTTAATTTCTATTGTTGGATAATCTGAGATCTGTGGTCTGGAATCGTTGGTTTTTTGTGTAATTTCAGAAAAAATAGTGGAAAAATGTCAAAAATAGTAAGAAAATGTCAGAAATAGTGAAAGAGTGAGATTGACAGGAAAATAGTGAGACTTCTGCCAAAATAGTGAGACTTGGGAGCTCTGACTATGGTACTTATAGTTTATTATAATTTGCTTTTTAGGTCTGTTTTCATGCAGGAAAGTGTACTTTATATAGATTTTCTGAGATTTATAGTTATTTATTTGTTTATTTTTTTTTTGCTTTTTGTGTGATTTTCTCTAAACCATGTTTCTATACATGGAAACTTAAAATGTTTATCTTTGCTTCTACTTATCCAATGAATGTCATTTAAAGTGTAGATTACAGCTTACATATTGGTCTATTTGAGGACATCAATAACTAAATTTTGGATTTTCCTACCATGAGACTCATTTTGTGGTGAGACCTCACATTTTTACTGTTGATCAATAATCCCAAAAAATGGTGTTTTGAAACGGTGTTTTTGATTGTTATATTTGAAAAATTACAATTTTCCCAATAATTGACAGGCGTTAATCCCGAGGTAAAAAAAAAATTAATGATTTGGATCTTTAAAGTTAGATGCTTGGGAGGTAATATTGCCCATGGCAAGAGTTTACTTGTTTTAAGCCTAGAAATAAATCACACATTTTGTTTATTTTTACATTTTTATGAGTTGTAACTTGCTTCAGAACATAAAATATAAATTATTTAACTAACTAATTAAAAAATTTTAGTTGGAAAATTCTTTTAATTTGTATTATGACAATTTTAATTTGTTGCGAAGATGAACTTTGTTACAGCATAGCAAACAGCAGAAATTTAGCGGACCAGCATGATTTTAACTTTATTGTTAAATTTTTATAACAATTTAAAAAACTGTTTGAAATTGCCGTTTTAGAAATAATGATGGACAGGTGAAACTTTACATAAGATTAAAACATAGATTTATTGTTTACGGCTAGATGGTGAAGTTCCACCGAATACATAGCCCCAAGTGCAGTTCCGTGTAAGCGTCTACTATTCTGGAATCCAACCAATCAAATGGCGTTATGTTCTAACGCTGTTGCTATGTCGAAATTGCGCATGCGCAATCTTTCATAGAAGTTTCAAATTTATCAGTAAATGAAAGTAAATTTAATCCAAAATTAAAGACATTGACAACATAAAATATGTGTAAAATATGTAAATAATTTTTATAACAAAAGAATGTTAAAAATACAATAATTGTAAAACATTATTTACTGTGACGAAGGCTGAGAAATCAAAATAGTAGGTGCCTACATAGGACTGCAATTCTACAGGGTTAAGTTCACCATCTAGCTGTAAATTATAAATCTATGAATTAAAATCACTTCATCTATGAATTTACAATAGTGCATGGATACTATTTATACATATACTGTTGATTATTATTATGTAGTTTTTACTGGTTCAAAAAAATATTGAAGCGTGAGAATCAATTTGAGGCATGACGCGGCAAAACCACTAGGTGGTAGGAAAATTGAGTCATTATTAAAACCATATCACACTTTACACAAGCTTAAAATGAGGGGTCAATTATCAAAATAGAACATCTACAACTGAAGTTATTGGACAAAATAGACACAAATGTCCCTTGTATTTGTTTATATTTCCTGTTGTTTATTTCCTTATTTCTCAATAACTTCCTGTGCGACAACTTGGTGGGTTTGCCACGACTAGCCTCATTTTATCCTACAAAGGCATTCCTTATTATATCACATAATATTTTATAATATAATTATAATTATAACTATAATTTGATGATTAACAACTTGCCTACGAATACAAAGACTCTGGGGTTGATGCTCATAAAAAGTGCTGCATTACTACTACTCAAGTCTCATAATGAGAACTGCTGCATAAAAATGACATCATTTTTTTTAACGTAAATTATAAACATAATAAAAAAAAATATGCATTTTTAAACTGGTTTTACGGTAAATGTACTTACTCCCATTTCCCGAATATAAATTTATATTTTATAATAATAATAAATAATAATAATAATAATAATTCTTTATTTCCATCTAAACACACACCATACATTAAAAGATAGAGGATGTAAAACAAAGGCTAAGACCTGAACTACATTGCACAAACTTTACATTAAAAAAAAAAAAAAATTCAGACATCACAATAAAATATAATCATGTATATAACCAATTAGTAAATAGAATATAAAGCATCATGTACAAAGAAATGCCAAAGTAATTTTAATTAGCATCAATCGATTTTAGGTATCCATAAATCAAAGTTTTAAACTGAAAAACATTGTGAGCAGTTTTAACAGATTCAGGTAAACTATTCGAAAATTTTATGAAAAATTACTTACCTTGCAAAGGTTTGCTAAGTTTCCCCGCCATAGCCCACTGTACCCATAATGTTCAACTGTACTTGAGAAAGCTGAGAGCATTCCTTTGAACTTAACATCAACACCGCCGCCATCTCGCATTACTGAACTCTTGGCCTACAGATAAATAAAACTTTTATTTTGATAGACAACCATCAAAACCAAACATCAACATGCTATAGTATTTAAACATCTTGTTAGGTCCGCGCGAAGGGGACCTTAAAACTTCACTCTTGTTGTTCTTGTTGTAACCACCACTATAAAAGTGTCCAGCACTACAGTACACATTAATTAGACCCCATTTCACCACAGATTTATTATTTACGGCTAAATTGTGAACTTAACACTGTAGAATTGCAATCCCATGTACACTGTAGGTGCCTACTATTGATGGTCGTCAGCCTTTGTCACAAACATTTGAGTTAATAATAACTGTTTTATAATTATTGTATTTTAAAAATTCTTTTGTCATACAAGTTATTTACATGTATTCAATATATTTTATTTATTTTTTTGTCTTTACATTTTTAATTAAATTTACTTCCACTTATTGACAAATTTGATACTTTTATGAAAGATTGAGGTGCAATTTTGTCGTAGCAACAGCATTAAAACGTAACACGATTTGATTGGATTCCGGACATATCATTCAATAGCAGCCACTTCTATCGACCTGCCACTTCTATCGACCTGCCACTTTGGGCTATGTATTCTATGAAAATTCACTATCTAGCTGTTAAAATATACATCTATGGTTTTCACAAACCACCTCAGCACATTTCCACTTTCAAATGCTACATACTGAACTTACTTGTAATTTTTTTCTAATTGTATCAAATGGAAAAGAGACTGTCTGAGCAAATGCAGCTGCTACACAACCATTGAAGAAGTTCTGCATCGGTGTCAACATGTAACGTGGTTTGTCACTTAATTGATCTAGGAACTCGTATGTTACAAAGGTACAGGCTGTAAAGGGAAGTGCACCTTAAACAAAACAAAGATAACATATTAGGTGTTGTTAATAATGTTAATGTATTACAGCCTAAAAAACAATTTAAGGGCCTGTTCGTGCGATTTTTTTTTCAGTGTTTTACACCGTTATTTACCGGTTAAAAAAAAAACAGTTTCCCCTGAACGGGTGTTAATTGCAGGCCGCATGTGGATTTAACACCGAAACAGCCTGTTATGCCAACCCTGCAATTAACTGGATATTTTTCGCAGCAGGGAAACTTTTTTATGAATTAATCTGTTTTTAATTGCTTTACCAATGTTTTACTCGATTTGAACATATTTGAATACGAGTAAGGAGTATTTTTTATGTATATGGAGAGTGCAGTTTTTTCGTATTTATTTTAATTCAATACCCTAAAACCTTTTATTTGTAGGACCATGGACCATTGGAGATCGTTAGAGAGAGGGCAGAAGTTTGTTCCAGTAACATTGCGGAGATCAGTGCCGTCTCTCTCTATTTGATATAAATTTCCCATTTTATAAAATCTACTACAGAACAGTAAAAACATTACAATAGTGTAAAGTAAAGTTACTCGAATTCGTAGTGCGGCTTTTGAAAAAATAGAGTGATTGAAATCAACATCGCCTGTATCATTAGCTTTTTTGCTAGTCATCCGGTGTTTTTAGAATTCAAAATTTTGTGTTAACGGACATACCACCTGTGGATAAAAATCAGATTTTTACCCTATGTTTCTTTTTCCGGTTCTCACCTGAACGGGTCCCTAGAGAGCAAAATTATACACTTCAGATTATTATGTGGGTGTCATTTTGAAAATGGACAGCACACATTAAATATAGTTGGAGAGATTCATTTGATAGTTTCCAATGTGTATTAGGTTTTTATTCTACAGTACTACAAAGATTAACATTTATATTTTTTGATTTTTAATGATGCACCAAAGAATGCCAAAATGATCATTTTTTGGTAGCAATAATGGATTTTAATCTCTTTAGTGAGGGGGTTTCCATAAGTGACACTTAGTGACTCTCTTATTGTTTTCACGTTTATTAGGATACTTTTTTTACTGAGAACTAATATAATAGGTGTGACATTCAGAATAATGCATGTCAAATGTGATAAAACTGGTTCAACATGCATTGCCATTATCACAGGATCATGTACGTGCAGTGCTCTTAATGTCATCGCAATTAATGAATCGTTCCTTAATCAAAGCTTATTGCCTCGGCCAATTTGTGTACAATGATCACTTACTCTAAAGCCCCTTTCATACAGAAAATACAGCAATGTTACCATAACCATGCCTGCATTATTGCCGGTCTAAACCCTTTCACACAGAAGGTCAAATTCCGGTAATATAATGGTTTCCTGTGTGAAAAGGTCCGAGTGAAAGGCATAAAATTGGCAGTCTTAATAATACAGCTTTCCATCTTTGACCTTTGTTTAGTTATGCTTCACTGTGTAAGCAGGCATACACTGTGGAACCTTTCATACACAACCGGCCTAAGGCAGTGACGGTAATATAATGGTAATATATCTAGGGTCTGAAGTGGCCTAACGAAAGCCGGCACTGTGCCGGCATTGAAGGGAAAGAACCCTTTCACACTAAAGCCGGCATTCGCGAATTACCGCAATATTCCCAGTTTACAGTTCTGTGTGAAAGTGGTTATACAGAACATTACACGTTTGTCATTAAAAGATTTAAAATACACCTTTTCCACGAATCTGAAGACATCTTTAAGTGATGACAAACAATTATCGGTGTGTAACCAACAGACGAACCTAGCAATAGAAAAGTCTGGTTGCTATACCAGGTTTTGCCAGGGTCTTATCTTAATAATCCAATTAAACATCAAAGAAGAATACCTCCACTTAAGAGTCGTTGTCACAGCAGGCAATGATAAGTGTCAATAAATCACCAATTTAAGTGTTTAAGGATATGTTCAGATCCATGGCTTAAGCGGAGCTTAGCGTAAGCAAGGCGTAAGCCAATCTGCAGCATAACAACCAAGGTGTTCGGACACAAGGCGTAGCGCAAGTCATAAGCAATTTTAAAATTGCCGCCAGTGAGTCTTAATTGATTGGCCAATACAGATAGATTACAAATTGTGATTGGACAACCCGTAACACAAGGACAAAATTATTCAGCTGTACGAGGCGTAGCTCCATAGCTTACACTAAACCAGGGTTTTCAGGAAGCACAAGTTACGCTCCGGATTAGTGGCTTACGCTAATCGCCGGGTAGTTCAGACACAAATAATTGTACGCTGCGTACGTTACGCTCGCTTAATCGTTGAGTCCGAACATACCCTAAAAACCATGCTAAAAAATTTTAAATGTTGTTAATAAAACTTAGTAATTATTATCTTAGTTGTAATTATAAACAAAAATTATTATACATATGATTTTGAATTTTAAAAATCAACGACTTCTCAGAAGTACAACATAGTTTTTTGTTACATCATGTCTTCTTTTATACTATTCACTATTAATTACCTCCACTGTTAATCTTGTTACAAAATTTCCTCAAGCAGTAATAAAAAAAGATTGGCAAAACCTGGTTTCAAAATTGCAAAATCGGTTAAGGAAAAAGTATCCTCATGAATAACATAACGTTCATGGTCGATTTTATGGCAGCATGTTACTTAAAAAGTCATATTTTCATAACGTGAAACAAAAATTGAAAAATATTTTTGACCCTTAAAAAAGTTTTTGATATATCTTTTAAAAATATTTTGTAGAAGGAAATAGCCACACTGGCCTCCTCATTAAAGGTATATTGTCACTCAGAATAACTATTTTTTTGAAAAATTTTAGTTGAATAGGCCATTTTGTGTTTCCATTAAAGTTATCAACTTTGACAACAGAAATAG
>JAOTQE010037095.1:0-10102 GCA_025631205.1 Nesometra sesokonis
AAGTTAGTGGACTCATAATGCATTATGGTCTACACTGAGTTTGCGCAGTTGTATTTTTTTAATTGTTTTGATTGGATAATATTTTATCGGATAATCTGAAATTCCTGCGGAAACACGGCCAAAGAACGGCGTGACTCATACTCATTGAACAGTCCGTAAGTGGCGTATATATAACAAAATATTGTCGTCGAAAATCCACTACTTGTGAATAATAGTAACACGATATGCAACTAAAATATTAGAAGTTTTGACTTTTTTTTTTTTGAATCTGAACAGAATATAAAAGCGGCTGTGATAACGACCCATTGCCACCTTACATTATAAAATGTAGGTGTTTTATTATTTTCACCTGTCATAACACAAGAAGTTAAACAAGTTACGCTTTGCATGTATGTTTGTCTAGCGCAATGCATTAAACGTATTATTTATTCTTTCTGTCATTTTAAAGGTACTATTAAACATTATCTGCTGTTGAACATCTGAACAAACATGTCAATTTGTATGAAAAATAGGCTGCTAAGCATAAAGCAAAATTTTCATAAACTCCGATGATTAACGCCCATAAAAGAGAATATTGAAAAGATACATTACTAAACTAATCGATTGACCAGATGAGTCCATGTAGAACTCGTTATTGAAGCTAAAAGCAGACGATCTACATTTGTTTTGTACGCGTGTGGAATACCGAGAATGGTGTCAGAAGTGGTATTGCAACACATAGGAGGAATGTAGAATACTTTTTTTCCTTTATAAAAATAACCATATAGTACCCGTCGGATACAGGACAGCAGTTACCACATCGATGTGCTGGTGGGAGAATGTTTTCAAAGACGGATAACGCCCCCTACGTTGACTTTGTTTAGGTATATTATGCCTACAGTGTCTGCTATTGATATAGGCCTAGTAAATAAGATCAAAGGCATGTGATCAATCGCATTGCGCTGTAGGTAACTGATTTTCCGGATTTTTTTATAGCGCATATCACACGCGAATGCGTGCCGGATTCGTGGAATGAAATGTTCGTGCCGAGCAAGTCGACAAAACTCGTCACCTGCAGTAAACATAGCGCGCTAAGAGTTTATAGCGCACCACAAGTTTAAACAACCTGTACACGAAGTAACAGGAAAAGCACATAATGGAGTATTGAATTATATGAGCACATGCAACGAGCATCATATTATGTCTACATTGAAAATTCATAACAGAGTGTAAATTTACGAGAATTTCTCTATAATGCTTAAAATGTCACATGACAAATGCATCCTCGGTGGTACATAATGTGAAAGTGATTTTATTATGGCCAATAATTCAGATCTTTAGAAATGTAAATCAACATACAGGCGACCGTGAATCGTAATAAGACTAGTTTAATGCCATCGAAGGTCATTAACATGATAAAATTATCTTTATTACATTTATAGCATGACGCGAACGAGTTTTGTCGCAGTTTCCTATATCCAACTGTCACATGCAATGTGCATATAAACGTTCTAAATTTCTCAGAATCCGTCGTTCACCAAACGCAATTATTATAAGCGCTTTCAAAAACCACTTTTCTAAGAAAATACTGAATGGAGAGAAACCAGCATTGGCTGTATTTTTGTAAAGAATTAATGATATTATTTTATAATCACGGTGCTGCGACAAAGTTGTTTTTGTTGTTATTATTGATTATGACTTCATTAGCATAAGCTGTTGATAGCTTCAAGTGTTACTACTGTATAATTAAATGTGACGTCACATTAGTAGGTCGAAAATAATTATTACCGAAAAGAAACGTAGGTTCCCGCGAATTTGATTAATGGTCGCACATGCGTATTAAGGTCGTAAACCTTGCGGGAATCGATATTAACCAGGTCTTATAAAATGGTGCTGTTTTAGGTCGTGGTCTTTTTGCACCTCTTGTGGGATTTTCTAATTAAGCTGATTAGTTTCAAAATAGCCAAAAGTTTGTAAATTGTATGAAAAGTCGGATTCAGTGGATTTCACTCGACGTTGTAAATGAAAATAATAGAATCTTATTGATAACTTTAGTGCATGTGGTGGGTATTCGATACTCAGTCACTTATATTAAGCCTTATCGCATAATCAACTTTTAACAATCCATAAAGATCGCCACGACAGAGCATTAAATAAACTATAATGTATTATCCATGATCGTTGCTGTGTTGTGGACCACAGATCATCGGATGACTGGGTACCATGACTAAAATTAAATCAGGGAACAGTTAAAATTACCGCACCAGTTTGGTATTATTGTAGCGTTACCATAGCTTATACAACACGGTATTCCATTAACTGGTTTATAAATTACAACACAACTGTTAATCAAAATCTTAAACCTTTCTAACTTTTCACTTTTCTGACTTCCCTTGCTAAGTTTCATAAATCCCTTCGTTACAACAGGGAAATTATATTTTTTACACATCCCTCTATGATGCCCGTCATACGGATAGTTTACCGAAAACGCGTTATTACTATTATCTATGGGACGGACCGACAAATCGACAACTTTATGCCTACAAGGGACATAAGTGACATTTTAAGCTTACCTATATATTGTCCTTGGTCTAGCTACAAAACAAATCTTGTCGTTTGTAGTAAAAACACCAACAATGTGTTCAATCGCATAAACTTCAATGTACATCCAAAACAGCTAAGTTAATATCACTCCGCCTTTGCGTTGCTGCAGATTTTTTATTTCGTTTTTACAGCCAATCACGAGAAAAATAATTGATTTGTATAATTATATAATGACCTTCGAACATACAATTGTCTCTGCTCTAATTTAAACAGGAACTGTTCAACAGCAACATAGAATTCTAAATTAATCAAGCATTTCAAACGCTAAGTAGAATTGTGTTTAACGATCTCTTCGATGCTTAATTGATTTGGCCACTAAGCTGTATGCTGTTTATTACGGCGGTAAACATCTAACCTCTTATCCATCACCGCTAAAATATTATACTTCGTCTCTTAAATAATAAAAAATAGCGGAATTCACAATGTTCAAGTTGATGTAGGCCTACGGATATATGCATATGATATCAATACAACAAGGTGATTATTTTTACTACGCTCTTGTATTTTATCACCGCGTTGTAACTATATGCACGCGCGCGTATTAGTATAACTACGTACTGAAAAGCAACCAATGAACGCAATAAAACCTCCATGATTTGCAGTTTAAGAAATTACACACACGATTAATTACGTAACAACATACTAAAAGCCATTCTAGACTTCATTAAATACAAGTGATGATAGGCGCGTATCGAGTTAATCACAATGTTAATTCCATTTACAATGTTCACGCGTTTCGAAGTTTTAGCTCAGAAAATGATATTATTTCATATTATACTTCATTCTACGCTCTCTAATGGATATTTACTCTGGGGTACACACAAGCAATTACTGGTTGTTGCTTAGAGGAATATTGAGTGGAAGAATAATTTATATCATGGGGAAATATATAGGCCTTTTGATACAGCGTTATTTGGCTGAGAAGATAAAACAGCATCCCCAACGTTTTTAGATTCTCTTTGTTTTTCCTTCGCTTCGTAAAACATTTAAATATTGATGAAGGAAGGTGTTAATGCCTCTTATAAAAGTCGATCTACGAATAAAAGAATTTTGATTTTTTTACGAATCGCGTTTATCGGTTGTGTAAGTTGACTCTGTGTTTGTCGGCCAAGCAGGGAGAAGGTTGTAGAATCATTTGAATCATTGGATTTTAAAATTAAGTTAGGCCTATCGAATAGTTTCAATAATACTAAAAGTCCAGTTTTAACAACTGATTGCTAGTGAATTGTACAGCCGAATGGTTAAGTCAGGTGAACATTAAGCTACAGTACACAACAGCACTTGGTTCTATTCCTACTTTATTTAGTGTGGTGGAGAAAGACTTCTTGAATAAGAAGTAAAATTTCTAGGCTATAGTTATTCGTAAACACTCTAAAGAAGCTGGTAGACTGAACCTTCGTGACGTCTATGGGTTTATACTACTGTAATTCAAACAGGCCTGTGCTCGAAAAAAAAAACTATATCTAATTTTATACTACCACAGATATGGAATTATGATAGTGAGACCTGAACACTTACCAAATGCACGAAACAAAAACTTCAAACTAAACAAAGAAGTATGTAAAGAATTATGAAGTTTCATCAGGAGCGATATAAACAGGATCAGAGAACACGGCTAAAGTGAGTGACGTAATAATCATAGGCAAGACAATTAATTGGAAATGGTTTGGCACCTCGCAAGAAGGAAAGATGATCGATGGAGCCAGTAAAACATTAGAATGGAAACCACTGCATGAAAAAGAGGACAAGCATCAGCAAAGACAACGGGACGAACTTGTAAGACGTCAAAAATTGGGACACCGGCATGTACTGGAAAAACACCAATAAACATAATCGGCGTGATTTAATATTTAATATACAAGGTGCAAACAGAAGAGGGCAAAAACCTGAAAACCATAGCTTGTGTGTGAAATACCCCAAAAAATAGGCATAAAAGAAAAAAACGGTATACAAAACAGAAAGAAAATAAATTTGGTACAATATAATTATGAAAACTGATCGCTATCATTGACTATTGGACAAATTCCATGTTCAGCTAAGTATTTTGAAATCTTATATAGTGTTTATATGCCTATTTGCAAGGAAAGCTTTTCTTTGATACAGATTGTTTTATATTTTCCAATAAACTGTTCCCAGTTTAGGTCCAGTATATCTAATATTTTGTCAAAAGGAAGTGTCTTTTTTCTGAAGAGTTATATGTACCTTCGTTGGGCAGTTATGATAGTATGAGTTGAGACGAAAATATTCACAAAATTTAGTTGGATGAAGATAATTTCGATTAGTGGAGCTTTCGGATAAGGCTTATGTTGATGCTTAAGACGTTTTATGAATATATCGACATTCTGTTTAATTTAAACATCTTCATATACGCGAGAATAATAACTGTTGTTAGATCAGTACATTATGCTCATTATGCTATCAATAAATATTCGTGTCACATCCACCAGCTTGTTTTCTCGTTACTTAAAAGATAGGAACTACTTTATACATTCAGTTAGTTAGGTCGTAAGAACCTAGGTTGAGGCGGGGTTCGAACCATGAACCTTGAGATTTTGAGGACCAGCATGATTAAAACCATACAAAGCCACTCTAATCGTAAGGCAATGTCCTTTATTTGATATGAATTTACGTGGATTGATGTTTGTTAGCATTATATAATATATTCAATCAATACAATTGATTTTGGGCTGAGTAGTTGATTTGATTCTACGGAAAATCGTTAATTACCGTTTTTCTCTATTGATCAAGCAAACGTATAAAGTACAGTGTGATAGTTGCAGAAATGATAAACAAATATTAATTACATTTCTCATTGGTGGTAAGTGCTAATTAAATATCAAGCAGTAGGGCCATATTATAGTATGCAGTATGGCCATATTATAGGCAGTAGGGTCATATTAGTACATGTGTTGGTAGATTACGGTTGTTTAGTCGGTCTCAGTATGTTTAACATAGCCTTTTTAGATTCATTCAAGAGACCTGAAAATATGGAAGAGGTTGCTTATTTTAATTGATAAAACGGTAAAGCTCAGGGAAACGAGACGTTTTGTATCTTTCCGTTCTATTGAACATCTCCTTAAGGTGCTCATGTTTTCTAAGTACCCTTTCACATTTCTTTTCCACTTTAATGCGTTAGGTACAATTTTGTAGGATGGTTTCAAACTTGCTGGCATGTTTCTGTGATGTCTGTCTGCCATGTCATTAATTGTCAGTTGGTGGATCGGTCGGTCATCCGTAGTTTTAGCAGGTTGGCGAATATGTTTGTGCATTTATAAATTGTAAAATGAAGAACAACATTGCAAAGATTGAACCAAACACAAAAATTGAAACGCAAGCACCAAGGTCACTAAGTACATAGCAGAACAACTGTCATTAAGAAAATTAAAGTTAGCTTCTGCTTTTGTAGATTTCTTTAGTAGCTTTCCAAGCTCACGTAAATCAGACTTCCTCACATTGCTATGGGACTGCTTTTGTAGATTCCTTCACTAGCTTTTCAAGCGCACGTAAATCAGACTTCCTCACATCGCTATGGGACTGCTTTTGTAGATTCCTTCACTAGCTTTCCAAGCGCACGTAAATCAGACTTCCTCACGTCACTATGGCACTGCGTTTGTAGATTTCTTCACTAGCTTCCCAAGCTCACGTAAATAAGACTTTCTCACATCACTATGGCACTGATTTTGTGATTTTTTTTCAATAGCCTCTCAAGCTCACGTAAATCAGACTTCCTCACATCGCCATGAGACTGCTTTTGTAGATTCTTCAATAGCTTCCCAAGCTCACGTAAATCAGACTTTCTCACATCGCTATATTACACTGATTTTGTAGATTCGTTCACTAGCTTCCCAAGTGCACGTAGATCAGACTTCCTCACATCGCTATGGCACTGTTTTTGTAGTTTTTTTCACAGATTTCCCAAGCTCAAGTAAATCAAACTTCCTTACATCGCTATTGCACTGCTTTTGTAGATTTCTTCAATAGCCTCCCAAGCTCACGTAAATCAGACTTTCTCACATCGCTATTGCTTTTGTAGGTTTCTTCACTAGCTTCCGAAGCTCACCTAAATCAGACTTTTTCACATCATTATGGAACTGATTTTTTAGATTTCTTCAATAGCCTCCCAAGCTCACGTAAATCAGACTTCCTCATGTCGCTATGGCACTGCTTTTGTAGATTACTAGCTTCCCAAGCTCACGTAAATCAGACTTCCTGATATCGGTATTACACTGCTTTTTTTACTAGCTTCCCAAGCTTACGTAAGTCAGATTTCCTCACATCGCTATGGCACTGATTTTGTAGATTTCTTCAATAGCTTCCCAACCTCACGTAAATCAGACTTCCCTCACATCGCTATGACACTGCTTTTCTAGATTTCTTTAATAGCTTCCCAAGATCACGTAAATCAGACTTCCTCATATCGCTATTACACTGATTTTGTAGATTACTAGCTTCCCCAGCTCACGTAAATCAGACTTCCTCATATCGCTATTACACTGCTTTTGTATATTTCTTCAGTAGCTTCCTAAGCTCACGTAAATCAGACTCTTTCTCACATCACTATGACACTGGTTTTGTAGATTAGCTTCTCAAGCTCACGTAAATAAGACTTCCTCACATCACTATGACGCTGCTTTTGTAGATTTATTCACTAGCTACCCAAGCTCACGTAAATCAGACTTCCTCGCATCACTATGGCACTGTTTTTGTAAATTTCTTCATTAGCTTCCCAAGCTCACGTAAATCAGACTTTCTCACATCGCTATGACACTGATTTTGTAGATTCCTTCACTAGCTTCCCAAGCTCACGTAAATCAGACTTCCTCACATCGCTATGGCACTGTTTTTGTAGATTTTTTCACAGTTTTCCCAAACTCACGTAAATCTGACTTCCTCACATCACTATGGTAATTTAAATCATGGAATTGACAAAAATCAGCAAAACCAGCAAAAGTTCAATTTAATTTTTAAATAATTCTAAGCAGTTCAGCGTTTGTCCTAAATTTATTTCATTTAAAATTGCTAATTTTGCTTCAGACGGTACGTGATTTAACAATATTCCACTGTATTGCTACAAAGCATTATTATTATATACATTTGTTTAATATTGATTTTTTGATTGAAGTGAAAAGGTATTTAATTATTGTACGGTGATACAAATTTAAAAAGTATTAATGTAATTATACTTTAGTCGGACGTTTTCGATTTGAATCATAATTGCTTTTCAACTGACAAAATGGAACGGAAATTAACAGTATACTCTACTTTACAACGAGAAAATCATATTTTAAAGGTATTGTTATACTGTTATGTTCTGTCGGTATTTTGGACTTCTTCCACACCCAACAGTAACTCACATAAAAGTATTATACTATGCTTAAAATTCATTTCAAGACTTAGGCATGGCGTTGCTTACACTGGTGAAAATGGTCATAACACCGTATCAGGATTTAACGCGGGAATTTCAATTGGTAGACAAGCATGTTAACCACCAAGCTAGAGTATGTGAGAAAATTGTATATACAATTGAGATTAGGTAGGACATACTGGTATTACGATAACCTGAGGACATCGGAAAGTATAAATGCCAACTAAGAACATGACAAGAAAGGCCAATCAAGGTGGAGAGATAGTCAAGTCAGATACAACTACAAAAGGTTTACAATACAATCAGAAGAAAGGATTTTTTAGGAGGGATACGTTCATAGATGTATTATTTTAACGGCTAGATGATGAACTTCCACAGAATACATAGCCCCAAAGTGCAGGTCAATGTAATCACCTACTATTCCAGAATCCAACCAATCAAATCCTGGTACGCTGTTGCTACGCCGAAATTGCGCCCCAATCTTTCATAAAAGTTTCAAATTTATCAATCAATGGAATCTTGACATATAAAAATATTTTGTATGACAAAAGAATGATAAACATGCAATAATTATGAAACAGTTATTTTCATTTAACTTGCATGTTTGTGACGAAGGCTGATGAAATCGAAATAATAGGCGCCTACATGGGACAGCAATTCTACAGTGTTAAGTTCACCATCTAGCCGTAAATAGTACATCTATGGATGAATCTACAATGAAATGCTGTAGGTTCTGAAGTATCTATTATCGTGTAAAATGGGAGCACGAGCAGAATGAAAGAAAAGAGGGAGACTAAAAGAATGATGAATAAATAATTTATAAAGATACACATTTGAATTGATTTGGTTTGATAAAGCAATAGGCTTATATGAAGAAATGGAAACATTTTCAAGATTGATACGTTCTACAATAAACTACAAGGTTCTGTAATACTGTACCTATTTGCGTATAAATGATAAGAACAAAAAGAAAGGAAAGAAAGAGAAAGGTGGACAGATACAAAAATCTAGAGAAGACCAAGATGGAGATAAATTTTAAAAATGTACACCTACATATATGGTTTACAAAGCACACTAAGAAGAAATTAACACATTTGTAGGAGGGATTGTCCTACAATGAACTGTTAGACTTGAACATCATTATTACCACTTTATATAGAAAACAAACAGATACTAAGTAACCGGGCCTTTTTGTAACTTTAAGTTATATAAGAAAGGTCAACAGCACCTGCATGTTTGCGGCAGTTGAAAAAGTTCCAGGTTGATAATATAATAAAACATTTGATCTTTAAGTCTATGGTGTATAGGGTTTAACTATGTTTTGGGGGTAGGTGTATTAAGAGCCAAAAATAAAAATGATAAATTATGAATATAACAGTTGATGACATAAACATGAATTTCGACTGTTAAATATGGATCATTCAGTTTGTAAGGAGTACAAATACTTGCCGTTTGGGAGAAGTTTGTTTCATACTATTAGATTTAAAAATGTGTTTGTACCATCATCCGTACCTAATTATTTTTAAGTTCTTCCATGCCAGAGATAATTAACATTTTTCGGGGTTTTTCGAACCAATGCCATAATTTCAATTGTAATATTTCTTATTGAATCTAATTTAATTAAATGTAATAATTTCAGTATAAATTAATTTATTTTTAAATGATAAACTCTATACAGAAAATGTTATGAATGCATATTTAGAGACCGTATATATGGGTTCAACCTTTGTTGTATAATTATTTTTATGCTTATTTGTGGTTTTATTTTATTTTATTTTTTTTTGGTATCCAAATTTCCATTTTAGTAATAGACAATAAACACTGATTATTGATTATTGATGTTTCTAAACACAGGGAAATGTGCGTAACATACCTCTGATTATGTTTATCACTTAAAGGGCAGTTTCACCCAAACAAATTATATTCCTTATATGTTTTAGTTTGTCATAAAAAGTATATTCAGTCCTGTTTTTGAATTTTTACGATTCATTTTACTTATCATAATTATTGGTGAAATAGACGAAAATTGCTAAGTGGGGGGATAGTTCAAATTACAAATAGAATCCCTATTCTTTTGCATACAAATTGTCTGAAAGAGGGGTATTTTAAATAAATTGTAAAAAATCAATGGTCATTCTAAAAATATATAGAAAA
>JAOTQE010037106.1:0-10101 GCA_025631205.1 Nesometra sesokonis
ACCTAGAAATAGAGTCGTTTGTCTGAATACTTATACTCGATCGGGGCCGCTGTTTGAATAGGTAATCTACCGACGTCACCTAGAGTAATTGATTTTACCCGGCAGAACAAAAGAACACAACTGCACTGTTCAGGGCGTTAAGGCCGATATAATCTGACAAACAGTGACCCCGAGAGTTCAAATTGCTGTACAGATTAGGATTAGCTGCTTCGCAGCAATAACTGCCTAATTTTAATATAATTTATGCTAATGTGGTGTAAAATTTGTTAAAAATACAGTAGGCCTTAAAACGGGAACTTTCCATCTGACAAAAATCAACATATACAAGACAACTACATTATACAGTATTATTTCTTTTGCATTTCTTTATATTTCCTGTTGTTTATTTGCTTATCAATAATTCCTGTGCGACAACATGGTGGTTTTTTCATGGCTAGCCTCAACAGTGGCGGATACAGGATCCACCGAAAGGGGGTCACACTTTTCCACTCCGGGTGAGCGTGGTTGGCAATTTTTGACGAGCAAAAAAAAAGTAAAAAGGGGTCAACTCCCAATATGGTACCCTAGTACCCTATTTTCCTATTTTTGGCCGTATTTTGGGTTTCTATGGTAGATTTTGGGCCCGAGCAACTACCTTAAGGCCGATTCCCACTGAACGTTGACAAGCGAATTCTTGAGCGTCACGCATCAAGCGAAAAAAGTTGACCATTGATCAACTCTTGCGAATTTGCTCGCGAACCTTCGATTCAGCCGCACGCGTCACATTTCAACGCTTGTTCGCGTCTAGTGGGAACCGGGCTTTAATAGGGGCGCGCGTCGGTTGCGCCCCCACTAAATCCGCGCCTGGCTCATTTAATATCACGCTGGCTAAATTTAACGAAATTGTATGAATTAAAGTTATGGTAAAGTGCGCCACCGTTAATCCTTATACTTCCTAAGCCACGAGAATTTAATTTATATTTAATTACTACAAATCACATTTTATTATTTGAAATTTATTAGGGGGTCACACAGACCTTGTGACCTTCACAATTTCACCAAGGGGGGGAGGGGGGTCACGTGACCCCAGGACTCCCTCGGATCCGCCACTGCTCAATACGTAAAAGCACTGATAAAAAATACTGTATCGTAATTATTTTCCCTATCCAGTACTTAAAGAGGACCTTCAGGATTAAAATTTCTATGGATACACATAACAATTAGTTGCAATGCTAAAGAATAGAAAAATTAGAGATTTTGAAAGGCTGTGTTGGAAAACCATATAAAAATTCACATTAAAAATTACCTGTTGTACTGTAGTGTAAATTTGGCTGATCTTTCCATTTTATGCAAGTTATATTTGTAAAACGATTTTGGTTTTCAAGTACAACCCCTTCAAAATCTCTAATTTTCTATTCTTTAACACTGTAATTGGAGTAGTTGACCCACTTTTGATTTCGGACTCACTTTGCAACATTTTTTTTCGGCATTATATCATTAACCAAATGTTGTGAAATTTCATCTGTTAGGTCACATCTACTTATTCTATAGATTTTTTTTCCATAGAAATTTTAATCCTGGAGTTACCTTTAACTAATAATAGGCTGCACGTTATTATTTTTATATATAACATACATTTTAATTTATTGTTTGTTAGTCTATCGAAATGACGAATTAACATTAAAATTACAGTACTCACATTTAGTGATGGACATTAAATTGAATCTTGGACCTTAAATACTAACAGCACCTTTAATGCTATAAAACTAGTGACCAGGCGCGGTTCCAATGGGCCCAACGGACCGCCGCCTTCTTTTGACTCGACAAAATAATAATATTTTTTGCACACTTTGGCACCAGAGAGCATCTGTAGAGAAAATATTTTCTGGGCCCTGGCCCACGCCTATTGCCATCAGTTTACGGTTAAAATCTCACACTTGTGTTTGTCCAAATTGACCTCGGGCCTCCTCTTTTGAGCTCCGCTGGATCCGCCCCTGATGACATTATTCATTTTTGACAATTGTGTTTTAATTTCATTCACATCCAACAGCAAGTAACTTGCCAATCATTATGAGGTTTTGATAGATTGTTACAGTCACCATGAGAATACTATTTATGTGATACTTATAACGCTTGGTTTAGGATATTCTGGGACTGGCAGACAAGTATTTTAACCTGGGTGGGGGGAATTAAATCCCGATTTTGTCAAGCCAATAAAAAACCCCCTGCTTTCATAGGTCCGACTTCAATTTTATAGGGAGGTGCTGTTAATCCCCCTCTCAATAAATCCGCCACTGTACAGTATACAGTAATAGTAATTTTCCCAGATCTATGCCAAATAAATAAAATAATTCACACAATATACAAAAGAAACTTAATTTGAAAATTGTGAAAAGTGAGAAATTTTGCCGTCCAACCAAAAAAAAAAAATTCAAAAATTAGTGCCAGCGGGTTTAATTGTCAAATTTCCTGATTTTTTAATTTTGCTACACGAAATTATCCACAACATAAAAAGAATTGTAAAACTTACTTAAAGTTATCCTACAATTTAACTACGGAAAATAAACAATGTCCAATTGTTTAAAAAAAAACTTGATATAGGTGCTTAATAAATTGATTTCCAGAGCAACTGACTGAAGTTTTCAAAAAAAATGTTGTGCTGGGGTAAGGCCTTTAGGGATATGATACAAATTTATCAGGAGAGGATTTAGGCACTCAGAGCCATACTTCCTCACCTCTATATTCTCAAATGTACATGTGCACACCACTCCCCCATAAAAAAAAACCATGCAAAATACAGAAAATAATCATGTTTTGCTGTACAGACTTAAAACCAAGGAAATGTCCTCACCAGCGGAAGGTGCGCCTCTCCCACTCCCCAACCAACACAACGCAAGACCAATGCCGACTAGGCAAGTCCAATACACTGATAAATTCCTCGTTTTTCACTTATGGAGTGAAGTGTCATTGTAATGTTATAAAATGTCAACCCCAAAATACAAAGTGTGTTTGCTACCAACTTGCCTAAGTGGAATTGAAATTGACATTGAAGAAAGTTCTACTTAGACTGTTAATGTAACAAACATCAATCTGACATGAAAAAAAAAACAAATAGGCTATCAATCCTTGCCTTTTGAATTGCGGGAGAGTGATCACTCACGTAACACTTGCCTAAAATGCCCTTGAGGTGTGCCATTCACAGCTCACCCAAATTTGGTAAATTTCTATGCACCAAGATACAAACAGCACACCTACAGCACACCTGAATGTGTTGAGGAGAGCAATTTGTAGCACACCAGCTTCAAGAGGCAAGCTATACTTTATTAAGTTATGAGTCAATACTACGTTATAATACAGTTGAACCTCTATTTTACATACTGTATGGGACCAAAAGGGGTATGTAAAACATACGGTTTGTAAAATCCAGGACCTGAGGTCAATTCAAATTAGCTCACCCTTACACTCTACAGCATATCTAAACAATATAAACGTATGCCATGATGAGTTGCATGCTAAAAAAAACCAAAAAAATATATATTGGATTAAACATACAATGTTCATTGCATGGTGAATCAAACTTAAAACTCCAAACGTTTATGACATTATTGTTTTTATGAGGCATATGTAAAATTCAGGGTCCATAAAATCGGGGTACAGTACTTAAAACAGAGGGTCTACTGTACCTGGAATGAGAGTCATGAATTGGAGTGAGAGTGTATTTCCAGAACTATTCTATAGATTCAATTAAATCATTTCGATCCAATTTGCCTAAAGCAAATGTTAGCACAGATTTCCAGGGATTTGGCATTGGTCCATGAGCCCATACAAGCAACATTGCAAAAATCTGATCCTCAACAAGTTGATGCTGCATTCGTATCTGCTCAACAGTGTCTCTAGGTACACGTAAAAATACAGCAACATCTGTCCACTCCTTGCTTAGGTTCTTTGATAACCATGACAGTGTATTCTCCGGCGGTCTTAGTACTTCTGTTTTGGTGATCTTTTCTGCAAGGTCGTAGCGATTACTATATTTGAGTGATGCTGATAAAATTCTGTCACGTTCTTGCTGATCTGCAACAGTGCTGTGCCATCGCATTAACATGGCTGTAATCTGCTTTGAGACATCCTGTGGAATTGATGCAAATTGGCTAACTTGTGAGCTGTTGAAACCTAACGATATTGCCAACTGCTTCCATTCTGGTCCAAGATTATCAGCAAGTTCTGCAACCTGAGGGTCAACCTCATCAACCTGACCAGTAAGAAAACTTCCAAAGTTCTCAAGTTGGTAACCAAGAGCAGATATATACATGGCCACTGCTGGAACACCACCTGGTGATACGCATATTCTCATGGCAACATCCATATGGCTCTTAGCAAGGTCAACATGCTGTAGGGCTAACTGTAATTGATCTATATTTTTAGAAACTGGTTCTAAATCAACTGATCCTGCAAATACTTCATTAAAATGTACACATCCATGACTTTGGGGTCGATTCTTCACTATCCAATTTTGAACACCTTTCTCTTGACCTTTTATTGGAGCTAACCCCAAAGCAGTGGTATTATCCTCTTTTTGATAAAAAGAATCAGTATCCAACTCAAAATGTCGCTGCCTACATGTTTTGCAATAAACAGGGTTTTGCTTCTGCTTTGTATTTCTGAATTTCTTCTCTTTACTAGGAGTCTGGAAATGACGTCCTGCAAGGTGTTCTTGTGGATTTTGTGTGCAAAGCTGCATGCTGTTTCTCAGATATGGTTTAGTGTGCATAGCAACAAGCTTTTCTACAATTTTCATCTGGAATATGTGCGGTTGTAATTGGCCTTCTTTTGGCTTAGAGAAATTATATGTGAACTGTCCATTTTTTAGTGCACACTCAATCATGGAATTCCAAATGCTCTGGCAACATTTCTTGAGTTCATACTCAAGGTATGACCTCAACCGGTCGCTACGATAGACACTGGACATGGTATAGTCCATAAAATCATAATGAAGATTTGAACGCAATGATTCAATTAAATCATTTCGATCTAATTTGCCTAAAGCAAATGCTAGGACTGATTCCCAGGGTTTTGGCATTGGTCCATGAGCCCATACAAGCAACATGGCAAAAATCTGATCCTCAACAAGTTGATGCTGCATTCGTATCTGTTCAACAGTGTCTCTAGGTACACTTAAAAATACAGCAACATCTGTCCACTCCTTGCTTAGGTTCATTGATAACCATGACAGTGTATTCTCCGACGGTCTTGGTACTTCTGTTTTGGTGATCTTTTCTGCAAGGTCGTAGCGATTACTATATTTGAGTGATGCTGATAAAATTCTGTCGCGTTCTTGCTGATCTGCAACAGTGCTGTGCCATCGCATTAACATGGCTGTAATCTGTTTTGAGACATCCTGTGGAATTGATGCAAATTGGCTAACTTGTGAGCTGTTGAAACCTAACGATATTGCCAACTGCTTCCATTCTGGTCCAAGATTATCAGCAAGTTCTGCCACCTGTGGGTCAACCTCATTTACCTGACCAGTAAGAAAACTTCCAAAGTTCTTAAGTTGGTAACCAAGAGCAGATATATACGTGGCCACTGCTGGAACACGACCTGGTTCTGGACCAACTGATGCGGCATCAACTTCGTCAAAGTTTTCATGTCCGTAACTTTGGGGTCGATTCTTTAATATCCAATTTTTAACAACTTCCTCTTGAGCTTTTATTGGGGCTAAACCCAAAGCAGTATTATCTTTTTTATAAAAAGCATCAGCATCCAACTCAACTCGTCGCTGTGTACATGCTTTGTGATAAAAAAAGGTTTGCTTTCGCTTTGACCTGTATTTCTTCTCTTCACAAGGAGCCTGGAAATGACGGCCTGAATGTTGATTTTGTGTGCACAGAAAAAAAACAAAAAAAAACCAACTTGATTGGTTGAATATGGATATGGCCTTTTAAGGGGCGTGGTTTATGCAAAATTTTGGCTAAAAAATTGCATGTTATTTTGCTACCATTTTCAGGAGTCAATATCTTTTGAAATAATAAGCCTATAAGTCTAATTTTTGTTGTGGTAATTTTTGTATAAAATAATTAACCGGACGAGCAAATAAAAACAATTTGAGAGGCGTTTTAAATTTGGAAAAAGTGAAATCACGCAATTCATCTGACGGCTCTTCTGCTGACTTATTGTTCTTCAAACCATTCTTTCAATTACCGTAGTTCCTCGGGTATAATCCCACCTCGCATATAATCCCACCCCCGACTTTACGATCACCTTCGTGTACAAGAGGTTACCCGCCGGTAAAAGTCCCAGTGTATAACTTATGTCGATAGGCCTAGCCTACAACTTAGTCGGTCTAGCCGAGGTTGAGTTCAATGTCTTATTTTTGACCAAAAATGAAGAAATATGACAGGCACTCTAAACAATATTTATGTGAAAATTGATTGACATTAAAAATCCGAATAAAATGCACCTCGTTGTAAAAATATAACCGACTTCCGTTGTGCATGAAAGCCATGTTTATTGTTGCACTTTCGTCGTAAATAAACAAGGCCCTCAACGGTAAATGTTTCCGTGATGTGTATGACGTGACATCACAGTGGCGACGTCAGAGGCACACATGTGCTTTTGTTTTTTTCATGGAGTTACAACATGCTATTATGGAGACAGCAGTTGGTTCCGCTTCTTCTACTCTCTAGAAGAAGCGGAACTGGCTAGGCTAACATAAAGTAAGGCAATGATAGAGCCTAGGCATACTGAAATATTAGGATGTTTTGAATCTTCATTTTAAAGTCTAATTTCTTTCCCGGAATATAGTTTTAGACAGGCTATTTAATCGTAGGAAAACATTTTTTCAAATACACATGTCGCTTTGCAAAATGATCACAATTTCAGTTCGTGTACAGGGGAATCCCAGGGTAAAGTATCACCCCCACCCCCAATTTCGGCCTGATTTCACGTACAAGGTTGGGTGGGATTATCCGAGGAACTACGGTACAAGTCATCAGACTTTTGATTGTCAACATTTTGACATCGTTTTAACAGTGATATCTTGATCCTGGTTGTCAGTAGTCGCTGTATGATCCCTTTGGTGCAAAAATTGCATTTGTAATATCTGAAACGTGTTAAAATTCCCCTTACTGTTAGAATAAAATGTCGTCTTTGAAGTTTTTTGCACGGTGTCCATCTACAAAATGAGTCGGATATCGTAATTTTGTTTTTTTAGGAACTTAAAACAAAGAAAAGTAATTTCTAAAAATAACAAATAAAAAAATTGGTGCGGACCCAAAAATTGACGTGGGTGGGGACAGGAAACAAAGATTTTTTGGTACTTGGCATTAATGGTAAAGCTTATGACCCCGCACATGGTGCATCATCGGCACTTGTACAGTTAAACTCGCCTAAGTTGGCTGTGCATAAGTTGAATATTCGTCCAAGTCGAATTTATTTCCATGCCACTTTGTTTTCCCTATACTTGCAATGGTTAATATTTGCTCTATGTCGAATAGATCAAAGTCAAATAAAAATCAAAGTCAAATGTATTTTACGTGCCAAATCCGTAAGTCGAATTCCGAAAATATTTGAAGAAATAACAATAACAAACTTTGTAAACATCAATCAATTCAGCACGCGTCACCGCTCCTTTCACAGCTTACTGTATTGAAAACTCCGACAAGCGACTCATATCCGTCATGAAAACAACAACACGCACGCTAGAGACACTGGTGCGTTCAAAACACGAGACGACTAACCGCATGTTTATGTTAGGGGAATTCCCACATTCTGCACTCATGTCTTGTTTACGTATGTGTTAAAAATAAAACTGTTCATGTAATTCGGACAGTTGATCGTCACGAGAAGTACAAAGTATGTTAAGGGAAGGGATGATGTAGTTGTGACGGGATTTGGGTAACAAAATTAATTCTCGGTCGCGCTCATCTAGTACCGCCCGCTAGCGCATCTCACCTTGTGTACATGGGCCCGAACGTTTGTGATTGGCATTCGGCCTTGCGTCTCCATTTGGGGTCAAACTGTTTAGATATTTGCTAATTTTATGGCATAATATAAGAATTTCTTCTTCCATATTTCTACAGAAATGTATAATTTAATCAAAATATATACAATGGTGGTTTTATAATTTACTCAAAATGCGATGTTTTTAATGATTTTTAAATGATTGTCGAACTGGGCCGATCGTCCAGTCACACTATGACGGTGATCTCGATGTCTTCAACCGCCATTCCCTGTTTATGTTTCAAAGCCTAAGCCTATTAATTTTTTTTTCTCCATGGTCTCTCGACGCTTTTATTCACTCAATTCTACACATCACAAAAACTTTATTTCATAAAACAAATGATAAATTGCAAATGACAACATCGTTTAATTATGTAAACAAACGGCCGCCAACTCTGTTTTCCACTAGGAAAATATTATTCGCGCACGAAACGAATTGACCACAAATTTTCACTCACGGGCATGCGCAGTAAAAAACTTGTAGTTGAAAATTAAACTGCACATGTCCAATGTTTGCTTACGGACATGCGCGATAAAAACTTTGTAATTGAATAAAAAAAAAAACTGCGCATGCCGCAAAATTTCGCGACTAGCGCGAATGAAATTCACCTTGTGGGAAATTACGTCGTAAAACAGGAAGTACATGAACTATTGGTGCCATTTGTCAAAATCTTCTAGACCGTCGGAATCGCTACAAAAATAAACAAACTATGAAATCTATAAAATATTATATTCTTGTACTTGCAAACTTGAAACATTTAACAAATTATATAGTAATATTAAAACAGTCAACTATCATACACGAATATTACAGTCTTTAAATTTAACTTAGGCGAGTTTGACTGTGGCTGTTTAATATCAAACATGTAAAAATCATACACACAACCATCGGCACACGTTATTGGCTTGCAACGACAGCACAAGTGACTGTTGGCGCATGCTGTGAATCCCCAGCAAACACAAAACAAAATGTTGTTCTTTGGTATCTGGGGTAGGGCCTATGTGACAAAATATCGTTTGCAAAACAGTTTACAGAGGTCCCAAGTTGTAAAAACAGAATTCCTGGAGATTTTCTTGTGGTCGTCCATACACCCTTTGCAATATGTAAACTTGATAAAATATGTGTAAAATGTGTGCAAAATACCTTAGTTTAAACACATTGCTTATTATGAAACAATAGTTTCTGATTTAGTCACTGTTAAGGTATGGCATTACTCTTCCTAAAAACACATTGCTAAACTTCACATTTTCTTATTTTCAACCAATATTTTGAAAAAACTAGGCCAAAAAAATGTTTCAAAACCTGGAGAATTTCATGGAGAAAACTAAATTCGGGAGAAAATTTGATAATTCCGGGAGATGATCCAAAATTCCTGGAGACTCCAGGACAATCCTGGAGACTTGGGAGCTGTGAGTTTACGTAACATGAATGTTCAAACGTTACAATTACGTCAGATGTTGTGAATTTGGTTAAAAGTACATAGGCTACGTATGGTTCTACAAAATAACGATTTTAACACCAAATAACATTTAAACGTTCTTATAACGTAATATCTTTATTGTTATTGCGGCCTGCAATATTTGCAATACTGTCCATAAGCACGTAAGTAACAAAAAAAAAAAACATACCAATTGGTGGGTCAATGGTATTGACATCAATTGCTCGTCTTCCAGTCCTAGGCCCAAGTCCCGGCCGCCCAAGTCCCGTTGTTGGTCTCCCATGTAGTATTGTGGGAGGAGGACCATCGTCAAGTTCACCCTCACACCGTGGCCTAGGCCCATCATTGTCGCTACCATTAAGAGAATCTACTATGTCTATTGCCTCCTCCACATCTCCTTCAGCTAAGCCTAGCCTTGGCCTAGTGCCTAAAAAGAGTAGGCAGAGGGCTGGCATCAATGACAATTCTTTACCGATCTCTAGTGCTATGTCAGATCCATCATCGTCTATAGGCCTAGGCGCAACAACTTCCTCTGTAGACCATTTTCGTGACATCGATGCAATTTTTGAAAAACTACTCCTAACCTCTAATAAAACAAGTTAAATCGTACACTCTATCAGGCTCAGTGTTACAACATGGCCAGTCCCACACCAACTTCCTTAAAGGAAATTTTCCTTCATCCCTT
>JAOTQE010037117.1:0-21543 GCA_025631205.1 Nesometra sesokonis
CTAAATTCAATGTGTATTTCAACAAAATATTTGGGTAACATTCGCACTCGCCCTACGTTATGAGATGGGACTTTACGATTTGTTTTGGTTCTCGTACCCACGAAGGCATGTTTTCGTGATGTCACAGGACATCGCTAATTCGGTCTATTGAATACAATGCTCAATTGAAATAATAAATAACAAGTATAAATATTTACAAACAATAGTTAACAATACTAGCATAGAAGTAAAAGAAAATAGCTATCTGGTGAAATTGATATTGAAATTGTTTACTGTGTTAACTTGAAAGAATTTCTAAAATGTTTTTTTCTTGGACTATGTTCAATCTTGCAATATGTACTTTTGAAATTATCTAATGTGTTGGATACATGGCTCATTATTGAAATTTAAATGAACTACAATATTTCCAAAATTAAATTTTGTTTTTCCTGTACCAATTTAATGTAATTTATTCACCAAGAAAATTATTCTTAAAAACTTAATACAATGATATGAATCATATGAATGTCCCATCACCATGGTTTTGGTGGTTGAACAACTCTTCTCGAATAAGGACTATATAAACTGTAGGCACAGTGTACGCATACGGCTCATGTGCACTGTAAAGAACCCAGTACATCTTTTGAGATGAGTAGGGAGTTACCCCGGTGTACTGGTCCATACATCCCTGGCTGTAGACAGATAAATGAACACCTGTATCAGGCAACAGAACATGACGTGACCCTTAGGGGCTTAGAAAGTCATAGCAATGTGTAACATCTGGTCCACAGCACCTTGAGACTCTACTGTGTAGGGCACTATATAAATCTGATTACAGTACATTACATTACCCCTTCAATACCCCAACAAATGATCTCATTAAATGTAAATCACCTCTGAAGGATCATCCAGTACAATCACTCATTAACCACTCATTCCATATGCCTGTATCTACATAATGTCCTTTCCAAAATGCTAAGTAAACATTTCATACTTTTCTGAATGTAAATGTGCCCAGACTCCTGGAAGTTGATGCAAAAGTTTTACATTAATTATAATTTTTGCTTGTTTTCATTTTATTTCTATTATTTTTAATTGGCATTACCTCAATTTACACTATTTTTCATGAATGACTCATTTAAACAAGCGCTCCATTTGGAAAAGCGTCCCTCAAAAATTGTAGATACTAATATTTTGTTGAATGTTTTACCAGAAAAACACCGGATGAAGAGGCCTGGTCGGGAAATGGAAGATGAACTAATAATAACTAAATTAAAACATGATATGGAGGCTGAAAAATTTGATCACAAACGCATTCGATTAGAGCTTGAGAACAATCTAGCAAAGGAAACCATTGAGAAAGAAGTAAGTCTTTATTCTGAAATTATTGCAAAACAAAGTTTTTCTTTAAATAATTGATATTAAATATGTACTTTGTTTTGAAATTTTCAGAGAATGGGGCATTTATGCATCAAAGGCCGCTTACCTCCAGAACCTCCCAAATTCACTCAAAAAATTAAACTTGAAAATATACCTGTTTAATATTTATAAATAATAATTATGGCCGGTATTCTCGAAAGCGGACTAACTTTAGTCCATGGACTAAATTCAGATTTAATCTGGGACTAACCGACTATGTATTCTCTAAGGTGTCTAATGTTTGTCCAGTTATAAACCCTGGACTGAGGCATTCTAAATTTTATCTGTCGAGGAACCAGGTTTATGGATAAGTCCAGGATTAACTAGTGCTGTTCTAGGGTTAGTCCTGGACTAACTTTCGAGAATACCAGCCAATGGGTCTTTCTAATTTTATTCCGAGTTAAAAACAGCGAAAAGGTATTTTTTGATAATTCCCCATTGCTAGGCTAGTGGCCTGTAGAACATTTCATGCAACACACACACACCACACATTAGCTTACCATTGGTTACTATACTTTGACTTTTCATAAAAGCGAAGCAAGTAAAAGAGGCTGCTTCCCAGTTTCTGGACACATTAAACAATGTACATGCTGTGATTGATTTTACTATGGAAATCACCCATAATAACACTATTAATTTCTTAGGAATGCCGATTTCCGAAACAACTGAAAATTCATTAAAAACTAGGGTATATAAGAAACCTACAAACAAGGGACTTCTCTTACATTATAATAGCCATGGCGATATTAAACGTAAGAAAAATCTTGTTTACACTATGTTTAGCCATTCATATCGTCATCAGATAACATCATCATCATAATGAAGAAGTTATAGAGATTTCTAAATTAGGTTCTGAATTAGTTAGCAGAATAACTAAAGATTCTAAACAATTCATGGCTAGTAAACCTATCGTTGATATCTCTGCCACGAGTGAAAGAAGTGTTGAACAGCCAATCAGAATTGTTCTACCTTTAAGGACCAAACATGTTCCAACACTGTTACTAAACAACTAAAACAGCTTAGTTGTAAGCTAAATATGGCATTATACCAGTTTTTGTTAGTAGAAAGATAGGTGAAACCTTTAAATCAAAGGAAAGAAAACCTGAAATTGTTAATCAGCAATGTGTTGTATATAATTTTCAATGTGGTTTGTGTGATGCAAACTATGTCGGCACCTTTATCAATGCATTAATGAGCACAATAGAGGTACCATAGGAGATCACTTAAGAAACCATAATTTCAGTTCTACTGAAGCAGCTAATTATTTTGAGGAATTATCTAAGTGCAAAACCAAATTTGATTGTTTAATTAAGAAAATGCTTTGGATCAAAGAACTAAAACCGTCTTTGAATAAATAAATTGATTCTTTCAAAGCAAAAGTGTTTACTAATTAAGGAGGAGGAGCTAGTATCTTAAATCTTTGATTGTCAATCAATTAGTATTTCCTGTCACCCATTGGTATTGCTATTTTATTATTTTTATTCACTTCTTGAAAATGGTTCCAAGATGGTTCCGAAACGTAAAACTCTTTTGTCATTAAATTTTATTGTACAATTTTAAGCATCTTTTAATAAGTAAAGATTCATCCATTTTAATTTTTTAGAGTCCACCCAGAAAAATACATTCTATTCTTATTTTGCATTTTGACTCTGTGGATGGAGTCAAATAGCCACTTACTTTCTTCTTGTTTTTCTTTTTGTGGACAAACTTGAAAGTTGTTACGCATGACACGGATGTAATTATTTTGGGCGGAGGTTGGTGGAGCCACCCATTCTAAAAATTTTCTACCCACCGTAAAGACTATTCACCCAATCAAATTTTAACCTGTCACACACCCTAAGCCTCTCAAAGGGTAAAATACTGTTTTTAATCATTTTACCACCCACCCTTACATTGTTGCCACCCACCCTTGGATTTTTCTAGGTATATCTCTGGCATAAGTAACCACATACAATACATACATGCTGTTTGTGAACAAATAATAGACTTTACCCACATGGTCTCAGTTTTCCATTACACAGAGTGTAGCTTGATTTGAGCTTGTTTTATGTTCAGAAACTATAAAATGATATATGGCAGATAAGTCTTAATTTTAAATTTTTAGAATTTTTAATTTTTTTTATGAAAAAGATTTTATAAATATAAAAATAGACCTTTAAAGTATACTTTTGTTTAATGTCCTATTTTTGCAGTCTGCAAGTCCCGTAATGCTTTTGTATAATTTTTAGAAATTTTCAGAAAAGGTAATCAGTTTGACTCAACAGTTAGAATATCTGTCAAAACAAGAAGAAAAGAAAACCAAAGAGGTCAACGAACTTAAAGCAGCCAAGGAGAGTTTGAGAGGTCAATATGAACAACAAATTAATGACCTGAGAAAACAGAAACTTGAAATAATGACAGCACATCAAGATGTAAGTATAAAGCATGTTTTTCTGTAGATTGTAAATCCCAAAATCACTGATTTGAAACTGTATTTTCAATCATTAATCCGGAAAAATGACGATATTTACAATGCCTGGAAAATTTGCCACTTTTAATGTTAATCCTAATGCTAAAGAAGTTAATGATTTGGATCGTTAAAACTGAAATGAGTTTAACAATCATGGAATTGCCCACAAGAAGAATTTATATGTTTTAGGCATAACAATAAATCACAAATTTTGCCTATTTTTTATATATCGGGTGGCCCAAAAAATCGTCACTAAATTCAAACCACTTTTACTCCCATATGCAATAACCTAGCACACATACATAGTTGGGTATTGCCTATACATTGACAAAGTTCAAAGGTCTTTGGTCAAACCATCTCGTCACATTGAAAATTTAAAAAAAACGCATGTCGAAAATCGACGTACCGGAATGAAAGAAGGTTTAACTTCCTTAATAGTAATCATACAAAATGCTTGATGTGTGTCCTTCATCCTGATCACAAACTGTAAAGTCTATTGGCAAATTTTTAGCCTTGTACATTCAGAAACACCAGAGCTAGCGAAGTTTGAAATAATTGACGTTTTTTTGGACCACCCGATATGTAATATATACAAATTGTATGTCGGAATGTTCAAATTTATCGTATGGTTATTAAAATTTGTCAAGAAGTAATAGTAAATATCGGAAATCTTGTGCTCCAGAGTAATTTGAATTTTTTATCTGATTTTTTAAACTTTGTTAATAATTCAAATCAATGTTTCAAATCTCTATTTTGTGAATATCGATCAACAAGAAAACAGGCTAACAGTTTACTTTTATCAAAGTGTTGTTAAATACGCCATGATGATTTAGGAAGCTTATGCCATTTATGAACTTACGAACATTTCTCTAAAATATCCAAACCCCATTTTTATAGAAAAATGAAGTTTTACATATGCATGCTTCATATAATTCCTCACAAACACATAGTGGCAGATTTTAAAAATCATTCTTAATAAATATTAGCTAATTGAGATGTATTATTAAGCATACAATTTCATGAGTGACAATATAGCATAGACCAGGCTAAAGAGTAGGCAGTGTGATGCTTTCTATACTTGAACAAGCAATATTATAATGCACTGGTAAATTTAGTTCAGTAGCTAAATTTACTGGCTTTTGGTGGCAACACAGGCCTCGAATTTGGGCTTTGTAGGGGCAAGGCCATTTTGGGCCTGATTTTAAGAAATAGGACTAACATAATCAGGGCACCAGAGGACATTTTGTACAAATTGTATTCTCATGTATTACTGAAAATAAAAGATATCAAGGCCAAAATGGCCTTAATGATGGTCAATTGTTTTAGGGCACTGAGGCCAAAGTAGAGGGCACTGAAGGCAAATGGCCTTTGTGCCTTGGTTAAATCTTAAGGCCTGGCAACACTGATGGGATTAGAACCGAAAGCACACCAGGGTTCAAGTCTTATAGGAACTTAATTTCTTGTACTGTAAAGCTTTAGATTTGTGATGGGACCGGATCCATGTAGCACTCTCATGCTTGTAATTAATACACAAAACTCTGAATAATGTGCCTAAAGATTTTTTTTCTTTTTTATTTCAGCTAAAATTGGAATCTAGCAATCAGATATCAGAGCTGTTTCAAAACCTAACCAAGTATGACATATTTTAAATTTAAGCTCAGTTAACACATATTATGATTATTATATCCAACTCACTACGATCGATCAAAGTGGATTTTTGTCCAATTTTAGGAAATAAAGATTATAGCATTATACCAATCTCAATACTGATCAATAATTAATGGCATTATTTGATTTAATTTTTTTTTAATAAATGTTATTATTTCATATAGACAATGAAGTTTATCCTGTCATGTTAATATAACTATTTCTAATTTTGTATTCATTTATCATTGATTGTGATTGTCATAAACCCCTTTCACACAGAATTGTAAACTGGGAATATTGCGGTAATTCAAAAATGCCGACTTTTGTGTGAAAAGGTTCTTTCACTTCAATGCCGGCACAGTGCCGGCATTTGTTAGACTGCCTCAGACCCTAGACATATTACCGTTATATTGCCGTCACTGCCTTACGCTGGATGTGTATGAAAGGTTCCACAGTATAATGCCTGCTTACAACATAAAATAAGCAAAGGTCAAAGTTGGGAACCTCTTTTATTTAGACTGCCAATTTTACTCGTTTCGCTTGGACCCTTTCATACAGGAAACCGTCATATTTTTGGAATTTGATCTTCTGTGTGAAAGGGTTTAAACTAACAATAATGTTCGCATGGTACCGGAATTTGACCTTCTGTGTGAAAGAGCTAAAAAACCTGCAATAATGCCAGCATGGTTATGGTAACATTGCCATTATTTCTGTGTGAAAAGGTCTTTAGTGTAAATGGGGCTTAAGGTTGGGGATGGGGTGTCAATTAAGAATGTTTTGCTTTACCTTAAAGATCAATGTAAAGGGTTAAGACAGTGATGTTTAAATTTAAAATATAAAATTATTGCAAGCTAGTACCTTGTAAGAAAACATGTTGTTCTTTTATTCACTTACCATCTTTCTTTTATCAGGAAAAATTCTGAAGTAACACTATTACAAACAGACTTAGAAGGAGTACAGAATGAATTACAACATCAAATGAGGTAACTTACATTAGTGTCCTAGGAAAGTGTGCATAGAAGGAGTTCATTAAATAGTATAATGTGAAATCTCCCAATACCAAACACACTTTTTGGACTTTTCATATTCACTTTTCAGAATAAAAGTTTGATTTGTGCAGTGTCAGGTCTCCAAACAAATCAAGCGTAATGTGCACTATGCAACTAGGTACCAGTGTTTTTGTAGTGTAATATTGGCTAGGCTTAGTCTAGCTTGACAAATTTGTCAAACAGATTAAAATTAAATAGTTTATCATTGTTTTGGAGTATATTTCTTATTTAATTGAACTTAGTTATCATTAGTAATAAAACAAATCAATTTTTAGTTGTTTTTTTGTGCATAACATTAAATTACACAGCTGACAATAGATTGATCACTCTTATAGAACCCTCTATCTTTGGTATTGTTTTGCAAATCAAAAGGAGTTTTTAATTAAATAATTTTCCATTTTTTTATGAGAGAAATAATTAAAAATAATGTATTAATTATGGTTTAATCTTCCAGATCTAGTGACAGCTATCTAGTCACAGACAATGAATTAATTAAACGTGTAGTAAATATTAATTAGTTTAATTAAAAATGTTAGTTTTATTATTTATTACATTGTTTTTTTTTTTTTTTTCTAGACGAGGTGCTGAGGCCTCTAGCCTAAGGAGAGCTCTTGAACAATGCAAATCAGAATTAGCAACTTCAAACCAAACCATCAGGGTAAAGTTCAGTATTCATAACTTTCATTATTGTCATGGTTTTTTAATCGCCATGATTTTTTGCAAAAACATCTCCAGATAAAATCTCTCATTTTCTTCCTGTAATTTAATTGTTGTATATTTTATATCAATTATTAATTTTATCTTTTTATTAAGTTTTTATAGTATATTTGTAATTGGAATTGTTGAAAAATTTAATTTATTAGTTTAAATTCACCTGGTGCCACTAGTGAGGTCAAAGCAAAGGCGGTTTTGAATTGTCTTCATAGCCTAACAATTTGAATGGATTATGTCCCTGTTTAATTTAGGATAGCAATATAAGAAAGTGAGTTGCGTCATGATGTTTTACATTTATTGACCAATTAGATTCCTCAAACATGTTGTGCGGTTTTTTTCTGCCACATAGGGAAATGGGGGAAAGGCATGGCAAAACCACCAAGTTGTCCCAAAATTGGAAAATGAAGTTAATACTGCAACCATATTGCACTTGTTGTAAACTTCAAAATGTGGGGTCAACTGTCAAAATCAGACATCTATAACCAAAGTTATGGAGCAAAATAGACAAAATTTTCTTTGTATTTGTTTATATTTCCTGTTTTTTTTATTTGCTAATTTCTCAATACCTTCCTGTGCGACAACTTGGTGGTTTTGCCATGCCTTGCCTCAAGTGATGCCTACTGTGGCGAGAATAGCTTGCATGCACACGGATATGACCTACAACCTACTAACTTATCAACAGGGAAATATCAAAAAAATCGTTTAGACCTAGCATAAAAGAGTTCAATAACCTTTACCTTATTTCTACTTGAGAATAAATCGGGTATCCATGTTTATTATTTTAGAAAAAACAAACATGTAAATCTCCAAAGAAATTTAATTTTTGGGGTAGATTTTAGAAGGAATGCCCCTTTAACATAGACATGGATCAACTAATTATTGCATAAAAAGTGCACAATTAAATAATTATAATGGTTATATGTCTTATTAATATTATTTACAGGAGTTGCAACTAAAGCTGTCAAATCAAGAAGGGGAAGCCAGTGTTGCTAAAGCTATGTGTAATTCTGTGAAAGAATTAAGGCAATATGAAAAAGAAAACAAGCAAATGAAAGCTGACCTAATCAAATACAGGTAGTTATAGATGGGGATAAAGCCTCTTTTCTCTTGTTGAACATAAGTCTCCAAAACCGCAATTTGAAACAGCATTTTCGATTGTTAGTCTTACAAAGATTGATATGAAAAGTGGTGACTTTTGACATTGATCCGCGTTTTTGGAATAACAATTGACAGGAAAACGGCATCAGCATAAAGGAACATGATGATCAATAGCAGACATCAGTGTTTATTCAAATCTCAATAGGTTAATATTAGTATTCTCAATAAAGTCTAAAAATATTAGTCTTCTCCAAGTCAACCTACCAAACCAAAATGTTTTTTATTTCTTGACTTTTTTTGCCTACCTACATGAAATTGTCCCAAAAATCATAAAAAATGCATAAAATTAGAAAATATGTTTGAAAACAAAATAAAATGTACCAAATACTAATCAGTACAGTTGAGAATACTTGCGGAAAAATTTTGTAGGTTGATCTACATCAGACTTGGATAAAACAAATAATATCTGGTATTCTCCCTAATGCAAAAACGTATAATTTACATATAAAAATCTTATAACTATTATTAAAATCTTAAAATGATTTGTCTATTCTAGGGAGATGAGTGAAGGTAAGATGTTAGCTGATGAGAAGGTTCTTAGTCTTGAAGGTAAACTAAACAGAGCTGAACAAAGAATGCAAGAGTTTAGCAAATTACAAGTACAACATGAGGTAGTTATTATACTAATTTTTATAATTTCAATTAAATGTTCTATCATTTCTTATGATTTCTATGATTAGTGGACTCGCTATATAATTAGAAATACACATATGGGGCAATTAAGCATGGCAAAACCACCAAGTTGTCGCACAGGAAGTTATTGAGATATAAGCAAATCAATAACAGGAAATATAAGCAAATACAAAGGAAAATTTTGTCTTTTCTGTTTTATAACTTTGAGTATACATTTTGAATCTCATAACAAGTGTAACAGGGGCGGATCCACCGGAGCTTGAAAGATGGGACCCGATGTCAATTTGGACAAACACAAATATGAGATTTTAACAGTAAACTGACGGCAACAGGTGTGGGTCCAGGGTCAGTCTTCGGCCCGGGAGAATTTTTCTCCACAGATGCTCTGTTGGGCACTTTTAAAGGTCTAAAATGTGCAAAAAGTATTATTTTGCCTAGTGAGTCAAAAGAGGTCCCAGGTCCGTTGGGCCCCCTTGGATCCGCGCCTGTGTAATATTGTTTGTTTTTTTTTTTTTAAATTTGAAACATTTATTGTCAACCATCAACAGGTGACTTAATCATATAATACAGAAATTAAAGATAAGTAGGTCAATGGAAGAAGGCTTGGTCCCGGAAGATAAAATCTTGTGTTGGGCAAGCCTGTAGAGAAAAAAAAAGACATTTAGTGACAATTTAATTGAACATTTCACAATATGTACCTAATGATATCATAATGATAATGTAAAAAAAAAAATAACCTTTTCAATTTTGCAACAACTTGGTGGTTTTGTCATGACATGCCTCATGCATTGTGCTTCCCTGATTCTCATTGTTTTCTGAGCAGCACATCTAGGTAGATATGAAAAGAGTGTATGTAAGTAGGTAGTAATTAGGTAGCGGAAGTATAAAGGGAAGGGAATTGAGAAAAAAACTACCAGGAAATATCTAGAAATCTGATTAAATTGCATAAAAAAATAAATCTGAGCGTGCATTAACAACCAGTGTAAATGCTCCATCAATACGCCATTTCACGGTTTCAACTGTACATGTGCGTTACCAAAGTCGAGTAATAAAACCATGCGTGACTCTTATTGAATGGAATATAATTGCCGCGCATCGTTTTATCACTTGACCTTAATCTGCACATGCGCAGTTGAAACCGTGAAATGGCTTATTAATGATGTAAAATGACACCAAACAGAGTCTTTGCACCACACTGAGCATTCACCAACATAAAAAATAACCAATCAGTGGCAGCTCTGTGTTTAAGAATTAGAGACAGCTATTAACTTGGAGTGTCCTATGGCTGAGTGGGCAAGTGTACTGGTAAATAATAACCAAGCCATTCATGCAGGTACGCCTCTTGAGTTTGCAAGTTCAGATGCTGGATCTGACAAATTCATAACACTTCAATTTTATTTTTGTTCCAAAATTCCATTGAGGCTGATGTCAAATTCTAAACTCAGCTTGACAGCATTTTTTTTTTTTTGATATTTTGGGCTTGTAAATTACACATGTGGTGGTTACATGTGCTATATGTAAGGACTAGGGAATTACAGTTTATGGGAAACACTAGCAATAAAAACAAGACTTCATGGAAAGCAAAAGAGAGCAAAAGTAACAAATAATTTCGATTACTTTAACATATTGTGAATAATAAAAAAAATTAGGGAAGAAAGTATTTGAAAATGTAGTAGATTTTGGCAATATAATCAGTAAGCTTTTTTATGCCACTGTGGGACTGTTTAATGAGCTAGAATTTTTTTTTTAACAGACAAGACTACAAGAAACGTAGAATTGTTAAACATGTCGTTCCTAATGTGAATTTATAAATCATAAAATCATTTAAATAATTGTGTGGTAGTTGTGGAATGAACAACTCTACCACATTAACTAAAAGAATCAGATAAGTATTTATGTTGTAATTTAAATTATTAAAAAAAAAATTAAGATAAATCTGCAATATGTTGAAGTTTGTTAGTAGCAACAGTGAATTAAATTTATGAGCTAAGTTTCAGCTGCCATTTAATTATATGGCGGCTACCATTTATCATCAGGCTGCCGCCATAATATATGGCACTTATCTAGTAGCCACCGTAATTACGTATATGACACGTATAGAGCAGCTACCACTCGTTGAAGACTCTTAAATTTTAATTTATTGGTGGCACTAATAGGCTTCCGTAGCAATGCAGTCTGCAGTTAAAATATGTCAGGCAAATTGAAACAACAATCATAATTATACGTTTTAATGTGGTGTTGTTTATTTTATTTTAGGCCCTTCAAGTCAAACTTAATGAATGGGAATCTTGCTGTCAATTTGAAAAGGAAGGTATTAAGTAAGTGAAACTTCTGTAATAATTGAACTAAAAAGATGTTGTATCCAAATCACAATTGTAGGTGCATGTTCTAAGTTGCCTTGTTAATTTTTTATAGAACGCCAGTAGAGTTAGCACGACGGTTAGCTGACCTACAACAAAAAGAGGTTGTGATGTTAGGAAAACAGGGTATGCTTGAATCTAGGTAAGTTAATATGAAAGGTGACTAGGGTTAACTATGATTTTTTGTTTATATTTCTTTTTCCAAATCCCACTTACTTTTTCAGTACATCATCTATTTATATCACTAAGCTTCTAAAAATGTTCTACGCTTCTAAAAATGTTCATAATTAGAGAATTTTTGCACAAACTATGTCAATTGTGATATTAAAAATTCTGTCATTGATTAGCTATCATGAGAACATGTTCACTATGAATTTGCCGTTCACTCTAAAACATGAAAATGCATCTCAATTGTGACACCATGGAATTTTTTCATACTTTGTATTATTTACAATCTCATTTAATCTTGTATGCAAACGGTAATTATTTTAGATAAAAAGAAAATTATGGACAAAAACAAAGTAAAAAAATCCTGCTGTAAAACTGTGACATCTTAACGTTTACTCATTATTGTCACAAGTCTAAAACTTTTCAAAGTAATTTTCAATAGGGCAGTGAATGTTGACAACATACACGTTCACCTTCATTGAAATTCGAAATTCCTCTTTGTGCATAGCGGTGTCTAATTATTAATTACAAGATTACCACATAGACTAAAAAAATCTATGTGTATTTCAATTCTGTATCAACTAATTTAAAGTAAACATTGCAGAGGTTTTACTATGTATGTTGTTCATAATTGCATGCATTTTGCAGTTCAAATGTCCACGAAAAGGCTTATAAGGATGTCTCAGATAAACTAGCCTCCACAAGTTCCAGTCTTCTAGAGGCAGAAATGAAGAATAGACAGCTTGAAGAACTTGTAAAACGACTGCATAAGAGACTAATGCTTTTAATAAAGGTGAGAGTACATTTAGAATGTTTGTTGTAGTGATTATTGGGTATTTACAGAGTATAGAAATGTGTTTTTGTAATTCAGAGTTAGAAACATTGCCATATATATGTTTGTTACTGTCCTCAATTAGCAGCATCATCTTTTGTTCCCTAATAGGGGTTGGCTCATCTGTTTATTGTCATCCATGTGGTACGATCCTTTACTTTTAAATCTTGCTGGGTCTTCTCTTGGTATATGTTCATTTTCCTTATTCCTTGCTGCCCATATTATCATCATTCTCTTCCCATCTCATTTCATCCATACCATCTAATTCCACACTCTTTTATTTTATCACCCAAACGTGACCCCCTTTGTCCGATTGAGAATCACCTCATTCATCAATATGTCTTCAATTAAAATTTTAACAAGCAAAACTATAAAAGAGCACAAATAATATTAATTGCAATCGTATACTACATTAATTATTTAAAAAACCTCCATGAAATTTAGAAAATTTTGACAGACTTAAGTGCAGCCCATATTAAAGAGAAGTGGTAATTAATAATGATCCCAGGCCAGCGATGCAAGCATATATACCATCGGTTGGGTACTGGTTTTTAGGTGTTTTTTTTTCTTCGCTACTTTTTTTACTTGTCTCACTTGATTTACAGTACATAGTGACTAAGTATTTTACATGTTGCATATATAACCTTAACCTTTATTTTGTATTTTTAGGAAAGGGACAGTTTAAATCAGGTTTTGAACACATACGATGATGAACTATTGCGTGGAGGTGCTAATTCAAAAATTGTGAATCGTTTACAACAAACAATGCAAAACCTACAAGGTTACCAAAAACAAGTGGAGGAATTGGAGGTACGTAGTTATAACTGAATCAAATGTTGTCCAACTATAGATGCATAGGCAAATATGCTAACTTAGAATTGTTTCCTTAGTTGTATGAAATTGCATTGTCCATGAATTTTAAGAATTTTTTTTAGACAGGTTGCTCATTGCTTATTGGTCTGTTAAAAAAACTATCTAAGGCTTACTACTTAATGGGGGTTTTTTTAACACTATGATAATGCTTTGTTTAGGTATTTTGACATTGGAGATATAATATAGCCTTTATTGTCAAAAATATAATGGGAATAACATTTACAAGTACACTGACAGTAATGGGGTGCACATGAACAACATGAACAATATCAGTAACATTGTGTATAGATTGGCACCACTCTCTCTCCCAACTTCTGTTCTGGTGGTACAGTAAGTACATTTTTACATTTACTTAGTGTCCTTTTCTTTATCAAAACTTCTTATGTTGATATAATGCTGTACATCTAGTACAGTAAGATATGTCTAGACCTAATATTTCTGAAGTATACAGTAATTGTGGTTTCAATTTTTTTGAAACATTACTAGGAACGTTTGACCTTGTAGGATTCTTTTTAAATATTGATTTACTACGTATTTTCAATTTTAAAGGGCACTGTGAAAGCTGCTCAAGAAACTGCCGGTAAAGAAAGTTTGGAATCACAGCAGTTAAGGACCCAGGTTGAGGAACTAAAAGAACAATTAAAGATTGCATCCCAAGTAAACACTATAGCAGTTCCAGTGATAGAGACCAAATCACAGCACAAAGAAGAAGAGCTAAAGGAGGCTAAAGAAAATGTAGAACAACTACAGCTAGATAACCAGAAACTACTGGAGAGATTAGAGATTTTAGAAACACACATGGAGCAAAGAGCTTTGCAGGTTTGTCCTTCATGACATTGTTGTAAGAGATACTCATAGTTATAGTATTGAATGCCTTTGAGTGGGATACCGGAAAATATTGTTCGAGCTGTTGCAAAATTTTGAACGCGTCAAAGACGAGTTCAATATTTTGCAACAGTGAGTACAATATTTTTTGGTATCCCCTAGCTAGCCTACATCTTCAAAATTAAAATCTGTGTCGTCCTCTTTTATATATTTGTGAAAAACATTAACAGCAACTCTTGTAGATTTCTATGTTACCTAGTAATTCTTTATAATCAACAATAGGTAGTCAGCTGTGCGAAACCACAAATTTTAACAGGTGGTCAGGCCTAGGCTAGCTCTTGTCGTGCGTTCGCACGATTACAGCATAAAAACATTTCTTTTGCTCGGTGAAGTGACATCATCGGCCAATATTGAACTTTGCACAGTTCAATATTACATACATAATATTAAACCGGTCAAAACCTTAACAGCAATTCTTGTGGGCTTCTTGAAAAATATTCTTAATAAGTAGTTTTTCATAATCAACAGGAACAACATGTGACGTCAGAGCCTACTATTGAACTATACATGGTTCAATATTATATATTATTTACTGGATTGATTTAACCTAGTTCACTGATTGCTTAAACCTAGTTCACTGATTGCTTAAAAGCGTGTCTCCTGATCAAACATAATCCAACCACCAAAATAATATTTACGGACCCGTAAATGTGACCCGGCGCTGGTAACGGCTGCAAACGCAGTGTTCAGTGCTGCACTGAACTATCACAGGTACCATTTACACGGGGTTGAAACCAATCAATGGATAAGAAAGTATGAATACAGTATATAAAACAAATATATATACCGAGATGAAAGTTTCTGGATTAAAACTATGGGTCCTTCAGTGACTGCAAAAGTACTATGTAAGGATGATAACTATTACCTATCTAGTGATCACATCAATGATGTCATTTGCCTTCCTTTGAAGAAGGTGCCTAATGTCACCCCGATCCTCGCATGTCAAGACCGTGTGTTGCGTGTTATCGATGGCTCTGATTTGTTGTATGAGGTGGAGGTTGCCGGACCACCGCAGACAATGTCACTGTATGGGAGAGATGGAGGTTGGTAATTGTACAGTGATAAAATTTCTAGGTGTGCATCATGAGATGTCAATAAACATATAATGTTTGCGGTACACCACGTTGTGTATGCAAACGTAATATGTTGTACAGTTATTCTTTTGAATAATAATATTATAATAATATCATAGTATTTATTTATTTATTTGTTTGTTTGTCTGTCGGTCTGTCTGTCTGTCTGTCTGTCTGTTGGTCTGTCGGTTTGTTTGTTTTGTTTATTTATTTATTCTTTATACACTGCAGGCACTTTCAGTACTAGAGCACTGATTTTTAAAGTGGTACAGTACTACAGTAACTTATTGTAAAACAAAAAAAAAAGTGAACAAATATTTACATACAATATACAGTTAATATAAAAAAAATAATCTTAAAGAAAATTCAATGCAAATCTGTTGTTTTAATAAAATGTTTAAATGAAAGTAAAGATAGATCTCTAAAATTGATTTTTAATTCATTTGGAAGTTTATTCCAGCTTTTTGATGAATGGTAAATAAAAGTTCTTTTACCGTGGGAGATATTCCAAGTGGAGACAACTAAATCATTATTTGTTTGGCTACGTGTGCATTTAGAATGTGTAGTATTATTAAAGGCAAATTGTGAAGATAAATATATAGGGGCATATCCTTTTAAACATTTGAAAGTCAATAAGAGTAATTCTTCATTCCAAATTGCATTGAGTCTTCTCCATTCATTATTAATATTATCAGAGTTCATATGCATCCTTAAATTCATTGAAAGTCCTGGAAAAACAAACATGTATTTCCAGTACAGTACTGGAAACTCCTGGAAGTTGAGGTAAAACAGCTATTTTTAATAAACTTCTAAGGTTCATTTTTATTTTTTGAACCATGCATATTGCAAAACAATTGATTGAGTGTCCTTGAAATTTAGAAAATATGACCTGGAATGTCTTTAAAGTGTCCTTGAATTTTACTTGTTTTAAGGTGTATACAGTCGACCTTCTCATTTACACACCCCTTGGGCTGGAAGGTGTTTGTAAATGAGAAAGTTCGTAAATGAGAAGATTCATGAAAACTGGTCTAGTAAGGCCTCCAAAACACTTATTTGTGTTTATTTTGTGCTCTTGTTTTTAAACAGAGTAGTTTAAATGAACTAGGAGGACTAAAATATGAAAACAAAAAATATCAAAGATAAATTACCAAATAATTACATCAGTGGCCATTATTTTACTGCCGTTATTGACAGAATAGTGTTTGTAAAATAGAAGGTTTGTAAATGAGAAGGTTGACTATAAACCCTGTATTATACTTGCTTTGGTAAAATATTGTACTCATAATTTACTCATACAATATTTTGCCACAGTTTGTACAATATTCTGTATTCCCTGAAATAGGCATATGATATTATATGACTAGAAAAATGACCTTTTAATGTTTTTATCTCTATTAGGTATTAACCAGGACTCCAAAATGTTATTATTATAACCTTTATTTAGTTTTGCCCATATATTACTTTTTTAGGTGAAAATGGTGATGAGATTCTGTACGGCACATCAGACGGGAAAATTGGATTGGTGAAAATAGGAAGGTATGCAGTAACTCACATACTATTCTAAATAACAATCTTATCTTAAAAACTAATTTCAATTAAATTTAATTCAATTCAATCGTCTATTTGCCTGGATGAGCTGACTTTTAGCCATAATTGAATTTTAATTTTAATATTTTCGCAAAATATTTTAAATTATTTTAATCTTTTATCGAAGTATTTTGAAACGATTTCAGGCAGTGTGATTTTAAACTTTTGTATACCGGTACCGTTTTCAGTACTGTTTATTTTACTCCTTAATTGACATTGTGTACTTTCAAGTGTTTTAGACGTTTTAATCTTGTATTGCATGATTTTTTTTTATTAACAATGTTTTTATATTTGTATACATGCCAATGGAAATCAAATTTTCAATCTGTATCCTTATGCGTTTTGGACCAATAAATATTATTTTATCTTATTTTATCTTTTTTTTTCTGAATCAACATGATCAAAATTTAAGTACCCAATAAAAATAATGGAATAATCTGAATATATCCTGGTGTCCCTGGCATTTGCCCAAATTTGCCCAAAAACACCAAATTTCAACAATTACTGACTAGGGAAGACCAGAAAAAAAACAATGTTTGTTGAATTCTTAAAATATATTTATACTTTGGCATTATAATACTTCATTTAGTGTAATTATTTGTTCTGAATTACAGAGAACACCCCATTCATAAATGGGAGGTTCCAAATGACAAGAGGAGTGGCGGTGTTCTATGTATCGACAGTTATGACATCACGGCAGACGGCGTTGCTGATCTTCTAGTTGGTCGTGATGATGGATTGGTTGAAGTGTATGCATATGATGAAACAGAAGAACCAAGTTTGAAATTCAGTCAGGTATGTGGACGTTATTAGAGGCATTTAGCTCAGTTGGTTAAACTGGTGGTAGTTGCTGTGCTGTGCACTGAAACATAGAAATTCACTAGTCCCTGGTTCAATCAAATACATCACAAGTTATATAGCTGAGCAGTTATGACAGGGGAACCGTGAGCCAAAGCAATAACAACAGCATGGGTTCAAGGCCCGCTTGCACCATGGTTCTGGTGGTGGAACAAGTCTTCTCGGATAAGGACTATAAACTGTAGGCGTAGCCTAAAAAACGGCTTGTAGAACCCTACTTGAGTTGAGTAGGGGTTGCCCTGGTTTACTGGTCCATTCATCCCTTGCTCTGGACAGAAGAATGTAGCATCCATTTTTTGGGCAGCAGGACACAACGGGACCCTTAAGGGCGTAGAAAGTCACATGAATGTGTAAGATCTGGTCCACAGCGCATTGAGACTTTACGGTGTCAGGCGCTATATATATCAAATTATTTATTATAATTATCACTCTTCTTGTGTTTTAGTTGGGGGATTCAAATATGAGTGAATAGGGCACTGTCTTTCAGATGAGACCTTAAGCCATTGGTTCCTTGTACAGTTCCTGTGCACATTAAAGAACATGGTACACTCTTCGGAGTAGAGAATGGGATTGTCTCTTGGTGTACTGGTCAATCACCACCAGAAAGACCCCATTGGAAAGACCTTGTTTGCCCATAGATCACGGTGGACATGAGTGTCCTCTCCAACATCATCATGTTGAAAAATTGCTGTATGCAATTAAATGTCAAAAACCGGGATGCTGACTGGTTAATTGCTTCATTTCTAATTCATCCGCATTGTAATTCTACTTTTACCTGTCAATTTTATCTCTGGCTCACGAGCCAACTCATTCAGAAAGTGAATAAAATGCATCAGAACAACAACAACATTGGAAAGAAGTCATCATTTTTTGTAAATTATCTTTGGTTTCTCACAAAGCCAAACAATCAAAAATAAAAAAAAAATCGAGATTGGCTTGTTCTTTTTTTTGACATGAATTTTTTTCATGGTTGATTTTACAAACTGAGGAGCTTCCTTTTAAAACATAGTACATATACGAATATGGAAATGGAAAATTAGTTCATGTTCAAAAAAAAATCTTTTCAAGGCATACTTTGCTAAGATTGTAATCTACTGTATTTCTTCTAAGTCTGATCAAAACATAATTTGTTATAATTTCTTTTTAGACTTTGAATGAAAGTGTTAGCTCTATTCAAGGTGGAATTATGGCATCAGCAGGTCATGATGAGGTTGTCTGTTGCACATATGCTGGTAAGTAGCAGTAACTTCAGTAGGATAGTTTTTTCCACATGCTGCCAACTCTGCCAAAAGAGACCACCATTTGGATCGTCTATTTTGTTCAATTTTTCCGAACAGTTTGGTTTAAAGAGCATCAAGTTTACATATATTTACATGTTTTTTTTAATGATTTTGGACTTTAAAACTATCCACAAACATATGCATATACAATGGCAACTCAAATATGAGGTGCCATGAATGAATGATTTTAACTGGCCTTAGAGCCAAAGATTAAATAAGTCGAATATGGGAAAACAGTACCACACAATAAAGCAATAAACATGAACCCAACAAGAAGGCATGTGAAATGGACTACATTGAATACAATGCTGTTCCATTATTAAATATTAATTAGATTTATTTGTGATCTACAGGTTGGATTCAAGGCTTGACAACTGAACCACAACAAAGAGTACTGGGGTCAAATCAAAAGGTCACAATAAGTGAAGAATCTCAAACTAAGATATCAACACTCAAGTATGTGCTCACCAGAACAATTATTTCAGTATTTGAATCAGTTAGATTATTTTTTTCTGTAATATTTATTCAACTTCATAAATTACAATACATAAATGCCCATGACAGTCAGTAATAGGAATCATGTATAGAAGTTATAATAGTATTCATCAGAGCTGTATATTTGGAGAGCAGGCCTTGATTTTTGTTCTGACTAGTACACTGGGCAAGTTGACTTTTCACTAGCCCACAAGCAATTCAAATAGCCCATGTCTGTGGCAACTTAATCTACAATTTGTAAAAGTGACTGCTTGACACTTGTATTCACTAGCCAACTGGGCTAGTAAAAATGAAAATTCACTAGCCTGGTGCATTTTTTACTAGCCATTGTGCACTGGGCTAGTAAAAAATCGAGCTCTGGAGAGTTTTGACATTCTTTTCACAGATTTTTAGGAGTCACATGGTACAACATCGACTCCATTATTTTGTATTACATAATATTAATGGTTTAAGTTAACATTTTAAACTTTACTTAACACAAGCAATCATATATTTAAAATTTACTATTATAACTTTTTATTGGACTATATCATTAAAATTATATATTAACTCACAGAAAATCACTAAACTACAGTTCATTCCTATACATCTTAAACATGTGCATGTGTAGCACTTTAAATAATTGGACAAAAAATACTGTAGCTTCTAATTTTCAAGTTGTCACAACTCTCAAAATATATAATTCTGGTATTCTGTATATCATTCCTGTTGTTTTTTCCATACACTTCCATAACCAATGACTGAGCCAATTGTTAGGGGAACCTCAGAGTCAAAGAAGTTGACATATTTGTCCATCCTGTTCAGTTGCTTGCTGTTGTAATTGTCCATTCTTGGTGTTGTTGAACCAGTAAAAATGTAAAGTTATGTGCCTTCTCTAACCTTTTTTGATGCAGGCATGAAATGGAAGAATTACAACGGAAAGTGCTTCAAGAACGAGAAGCCTACCAGCAAGCCTCCATCATGAAGAAAGACGGTATATCAGCACTGCCACAATTCAACATCAACGACCACTTCACATTAAACAAAGACGATGCCAGCTACAACCTGAGCATAGAGGTGCAGGTTGCCATTGATAATGTTCTGTTGCAGAGTGATGTCCCTATTGACCTTCTAGATGTTGAAAAGAATTCTGCCGTCATTAGTTACAGCGCTTGTGATGCTGAGGTATGTTTTTAGAGATTATTACATAAAAGTTATTGAGGATAAAAATGCAAATTTTTAACAAAAATGAATATTTTTAAAAGAGCTAATAACTGTTTATAAATGATTCCATTTTTGTACAATAATTTTAGAATGGTAACTTTTTATTGGCAACATATCGATGTCAAGCCAACACAACGCGGCTGGAGTTGAAAGTTAGGTCAATCGAAGGTCAGTATGGCGTCCTGCAAGCGTACATCACGCCACGTATACAGCCAAAGGTATGCCAAGTACGACAATACCTCATCAAGCCACTATCATTACATCAACGTATTCACAACTTGGATGAAACCAGGTAAGCATAGAGGCATGTTATGTGTAAAAGTTTTCAAGTTTTCCTTTATTCATATCAAATAGCAGCCATTGCTGAATTACATGATAGTTACAGTAAAAAAAATATTACAAAGCTATTCAAAAATTTTAGAAACATGTAAAAACACATTTATAAGAACACATAGAAACTTTAAAAAACTAGAACCCAATAAGACAAGGTATTTCATTAAAAACGTGCCTAATATTCATGCTTGTAAAAAAGGGGTGAATTATGTATTCAGTGTTAAGATAAGGAAAGGGATGGCACTTTTACGATATCTTTCAACTCTACATTTAAGAGATTGATACCTTGCATGCCTAAGGCTAATTGTGCTACTGTTTTCACTGGGAACCATTTTTTGAAATGATTACTCTTCAGACAATTTTTTTGCAAAATTGCAGCATAGATTATGTCTTCTAACTGATAACTTGTCTAAGGCAAGATCCTCTAAAGCATGGGCATAACATATTTAATCACTATTAAGCAGAGCTCCTAAGTCTCACTATTTTGGCAGAAGTCTCACTATTTTCCAGTCAATCTCACTCTTTCACTATTTTTGACATTTTCTCAC
>JAOTQE010037118.1:0-10101 GCA_025631205.1 Nesometra sesokonis
GTTTACCCATTGGAATGTTACCCACAGTCTCGGTAAAAATTTCCCTATTTTAAATCCAGTGCGATTGCGGCTTTAGATTATCATAGATTATTTATATGGTTTTGTTTTGTTGAACCTAAAAATTGTCAGGAATTGTATGTACCTGACTTTTTGGTTCCTATTTATCAAAATAGAAACCTAAGTAGTTGTCTTTCAAAGTTATGGTGTTTGTGTGACTTTGTTACGCTGATGTCACGATTTTTTTTTTTAAATGGATAAACGTGACTCTCCAAATAGCTGTTATGAATATTAGCATACATGTAGTATTGGTAATCTAGTTGTGTCCTAGTTTTTTGGAGATACATTTGGATAAATATTAATAGAGTAAATATTAATAGACTTTTCAGTCATGTGACAAATGTCTTCCTTATGGTAAAAATCTGGCCCATCTATGAAAACTAAGCATAGGCATTCAGTTTTTCTCAGATTTGACAGGTTTACTGTTGGTCATCTGACACCTAATTCGCCATGTACATTGACAATAAAATACAACAAACACAACCCACTGGCCCGAAGTTGAATAGAAACCATGGTCTTTCAGGGGTCTGGTGTTGACAGTCTGTCAACTGCTTTAACACAATACCTGGGTTAGAATGGTCTGGGTTTTCCCAGAGTAATGCTAAACAGCACAACCAGCTGTCCAGGTATACCTTCCTGAGCTGTCAGTGTTTTGATTGCTGTAGAGTGTTTCGGTTTTTATCCCTCCTGTTTATTTTTTTCCAGCAAAATATGTGTTAAGGTTATAGTAATTATTCAGTGTTTCTATTGATGTTATGTTGCTGTTTTCTTGTAGTGTCATAGTGTCATAGAAGTTAATTTTAGGATGATTTTTTTTTTGTAGGTAGGGGGTGGAAGCACAGGTAATTTTTTTGGTCTGGTGAGACCCTCATTCCACGGCCTCCCAATGGGAAACTGACAGTGATGCTTGATTCTTAGTCTGGAGATAACATCAGGGGCAGATGCAGACTTTTGGAAAAGGGGCTGGTAGGGGGTCTGGGGACATGGTCTTTAGATGTCTGGAAATGGCCTCAGGGGTGTGTTACAGATCAATTCCTGCTGAATATTTTCGTTTTATAGATAATGTTAATAATATTGATATATTTTACTTTCTGAAAGAAGGGGCTGGTCCGGTCCGCCCCTTTCTTCTCCGCCTCACCCCTTACATCCGTCCCTGAACACTGTATATTTTAATGTGGAAAATGCTATCTGTATCTGTCATAGATGGGTGCCATGGCTAATGTAATTAACGTTTTAAATTCAACTTTATTATTGTACATTATTTAACAGTTTACCCCTGTCATCTAACGTTAACCCAAAGACATGCTGGACATAATTCTACAAGTTCACTGAAATCAAATAAAAAAGCAACCATAGTATAGTATGTCATACTATCTCCTGTGATTAATGTTATTTGTGTTTTCAGTTCAGAAACATGGTAACAATTTAACGGTTTCCTCTGCTACCCATAGTAGCAACAAAAAAACACCATATAGATAGTTGCCGATGTTAAATCAGTACTGTATTTTATGTGGTTGAGTCAATGTAAGTTTTCAATTCAGCAATAACATGTTAACAATTTATCAGTTTCCCTTGCTACCTACGGTAGCAACAAACAAAACACAACATATAGACAGCATTCCAGATGTGATATGATTGTTTGATGTATTTTTCAATTTACCAACATTATTTTACCAATTTAACAGTTAGTTTCTCTGCTAGTATATGGTGTTAAGCACAAAAGTACACATACTCCATAATTGAATTTTCTTATACGACTCATAGGACTAGAGCATGTACAGTACATTTCATTGCTGATCATACAATCCATGATAATCAATTTAATTGTATGGCTTGATGAGTAATGAACCGATTGTCTTCGTGTTTAGGTTCGAGCGTAATAGTTGCGTATGTTTACCTGGACAATAGTACAAACATACGTCATTCCTTATTTTTAACCCTAATTTTTCTACTTAATTTGAATTTTTCTTGTTTGTAGTCAAATACTGTATAATTGATAGTATTTATGCATTAAAACAATGCACATTTTTTTACTCCGAAGAAACTTTAAAAATCTACCATAATTGTGATTTTTTAAAATTGTTTTAAGTTACGTATATTCATATTCACTATATTGTTAATTTTGAATGGATTGGACGAACCTTGCGCATATGTTGCGCAAAGTTAAGACATTTTGATCTTTGAATTGACTAATTTTCCAAAAAACTGGGCTCTTTAACCTAAAAATCTATGATAATTGTTATTTTTTTTGTCATTGAGTAATTCCTGTTCATCATTTAATTAATTCTGAATGAACTGGTTGAGTTTTGCACTTTATTAGCAATACCCTTGGAGAGTGTCAGTTGCTTTCCTCAGAATTTTGGGGAAAGCTAAATACAATTCAGAAATGGCTCTCCTTGTTATAACTGATTTTGCTTAATAATTGTTGCAGTTTTTCAGTGCAATTTTAGCTTCAATCAAAATAAAAAAATGTGCCCAACTCTTCATCTAAAATTTCAAACAGAAAAACTAAATGAAGCCAAATGATATTTATAATTTTAACAATTTAAATTGTTTTGGATGGTTCAAGGCAAAAGCAATATCTAGGTTGTAGATGATGACTATTTATGGGTTAATATTCAAAATATACTTTGAATATGTCTCATTTAAATATTTTCTTGTAAAATTATATAAAATTGAAGATTGCTAATAGGTTCAAGGTAGATAATACTAGGTTAAAACAAATGATGGCTGACAATATTTAAAATAAAATTTATTATTTTAAATTATATTTTTATATCAAATGTCATTGATCATTATAGTTTTTTCAATAATTGTCGAAATTAAATAAAGCTAGACAATTTAACTTGCTCAAGGCTATGTTATCTAGGTTAGATGATTGTTACAGTTGTAGATTAGGATCATTCAATTCTGACAAAATGTTGTTAGAATGCCGGAGTCTTTTCTGGCATCAGATTTTTATCAACGTCTTGGATTTGCCGCCACATTTCCTAGTCTTGTTTATGCTTCCATTGGCAAGGATGATAAAACTAATTTCTTCCATTGGTCCATCACCAAGGATAGTTTACCTCTGGTTTTTCAAGCCTTAACAATGTTTATTTAAGGGAGTTCTTTTTGTTACAAATTGCCAATTCTCTTTAGTGTGATTTTCATCTAAACCCCTTTTAGCAATGTTGTTCATTACAGCTGTTTTGTGTTGATTAATTAAACAGATAAAGATAATTGATCTTTTTAAATAAAGGAAAATAATACCACTGTTTTATCTTAATTTTTTTTAATTTAAATTTATAATTTTACCATATTATTTTTAAATTTTATAAAAAATTTTAAAAAGTTGTAAGAATTATGTAGTGTTCACTTCATCATTGTGTGTGATTTTAGTATAAATTTAATTTCTCTCCTTAACAGTGAGAATCAATTTTTAAGATGTAATAGCCCACAAAATTCTGAAGAAAGCAGTGTCACTCTCTTACTGATGCACTGGGTTTTAATCATTTTTAACATCCACCCTTAAATGTTTTTGAATTTCGATAGAGTAACCAGAATCAAGCGGCTTCCTAGAAATGTGCTATTGGCGGCCCCTAGGTTTGCTTTAAATAATATTCAATTTTATGTTTACAACAGAGAAATCTTATGATTACTGCATTTACAAATAGGAAATACCCATTTTTTTCTGATTATAAAATACAATGTCTGTTTAAATATAAAGTACTTAAATTAATGTCACCCATAGTGTTTGGTGCAACCATAGGTCTAATCAAACAACTCAATATACCTCTTTATAGTCAGGCCGCAACATGTCTAAACCGGAATGTTTATTTAAGGGTATTTGCAGAAGCCGATCAAACTACTTGAAAATAATAAACTGCAAATTGTACATTCCATGAACTAAATGTACTGATATCTAACAATATATGCCCCGGATTATTTAGCTGTACTGCTAAGGGCATTATCCTTTCACCTGTAGCCCTATTTATTGATAGCAGATCACCTGTAATGGGAGCTAAGGCGATTTCCTCTGTTGTATTACTTATTGTGGAAGCTATTTGAATCTGGTGAAAATCCGGTTGCGATGTCCTAAATTCAATTATTGTAACAGAAATATGCATGTTGCATCAAATTGAGTACAGTAAAATAGGCCTTAAAATAAGCTTGTACGGTTTGTACTCAATTTTACATCTCTGTAGTTTTTATTTAAAAGAGCAGAATCTTGGTTTGTTGCTGGCTTAGTGTTATTATTATTTTATATCAAGTAAGGTTGCGAGGCATATGTTGAATTATTCAAGCAAACTTTTCTGGGTAATGTTAAGCAATTGTCAAGTAAACAGTTTCTAATGTAATTTTGTAACTAATACGGTGATGACACTTAAAATTGAAATTGTGCTAAAGAGTAGGCCTAATTATAGAAAGGTCATAATGTAATTACAGATAAATATCGATACCACCAAAATTTAATATAGAACAACCATAACTTACTGTATGGTCCTATTTGGCAACTGTGAAAATCTGTTGGGTACCTATGATTTTCCAAATAGCAACAAAACGTCCAATGACCGACGTAACATAAGAAAGTATAATGCGTATCCCAAGTGCTGAAATACACACTCCAAGTATTGAAATAAACAATGGTGTATAATTCTTGCACATTATACTTTTAGTATACAAGTGTCATCTGGGCAATAACATTTTTCCCAGTCTATGTGTGATATTGAAATATACCCTGGAATAAGAAGTCAGTTTTTTTTGTTGGAGGCAGGGAAGAGCTTACCCAGGTTTTGAAAATGTCTAGTATATTTTTTTTTATATTTATTTTTTTTAATTTTGTGTCACATCCAACAGCAAGTTAACTCGTCACTTACAGGATGAGAACTACGCCATGCTAAACCAAGTCTCATTATGAGGCTTAGGGAGTGGCGTTGTTATGTCGTGGGAACCAACCTAGCGTTCAGCCAGGTTTGAACCGAGGACCTCGGGATTGGAAGGCAAGCATGCTAACCACCAAGCTACAATGCCACTCCTTTTTTATATAAAATAATAACTTGTTGGCATACCCGCGATAGTACAGTAGTTAATGCTTGTTTTTGGTACATTCTGTAGTAAAGTACTCAAGAGAATAAACTGCTTAGTCATCAGATTTTGTGAGAATATAGGTCTAGATTGATTGATAAGAAATCTACCCCATGCTCAATATAGTAGTCGTAAATATAATCCTGGGTCAGCTCTCATCCTGGGGGAAAACACAGTTCACTGATAATCCGCCATTTTTTCTAACTGTCATTTGATTCTTGTTTCATAACAAGCCTTCCCCTGACACATTCTGGAATATCATACACAATGCTACCCACTGAAGTGGACTGAGTCACGGGTCTAACGTTCTTAGCATAGTCCGGCATGCTTATAGTATAGCGTGCTTAGCGTTTAATCTATCGTGCTTAGCATGAAGTCTAGCCTAAAAATCTTGGATAGCATCCCATGGCAGGACACACTGATCATAGTAGATTATCAGGGTGGATCTTAATATGTTAAGACCCTATTGGCTAAGAACAAAAAACCACACAGATATAAAATATGAAATTTAGTGAATTTTAATTCTTAACGAAAACATTTTTGGCTACTCAATTTGTAGATTAAAGTATAAAATCTGGTTAGACATTCAAAACTACAGGAAATGTAAGAAAAATTTGCTATTTACTGAAACGTCAATAATAAAACACAATTCTGTCACCTTAAAACGGGGATTCCTATGCAGTTGGTTTTACCATGGAGTTATAATTACTTTGAGAATAACTCAATGGTTTTACTGACATTGATATTCAAGCTCCCATTTCAGGTATAACCCCTTCAACTACCTAAGTTACTTTAAAACAAACAAAATTAATCAACCCTATACTCTAGGTAGGCCTAATACCTGTGTATGACCCATCCCCACAAACTGACTCACACTGTCTGAGAGTTGTTCAATATTAAACATTATGGGTTTATAGCTCGTTTAGTATGTTAGTTTGAATTGAAAAAATGATTGATTGATTCAAAATATATTAGCCTAGGCTAAAATTATGGGTTATACCTACAACAGGATATAGAATCCTTAATCCCTTAATAACTTCCTATTGAACAACCGGTGTCTAGCTTAGAATATATGCTTCAAACATTCTACCACTGAATTCCATGGACCGGTTAGCACCAGGTACCTGCTTGTGGTAGTAATTGTATTTCGATGAATGAACTACAATAGTATCTGGATAAGTAACACACAGTCAATCAACGATTTTATAAATTTTAATCTAGGATTTACTAATATGAACTTGAAGGTTGTTGTCTAGGCTAAATAAGTTCAAGGACCCTAGGGTAGTAGCCCGAAGGTTTGATTCAAACAAGATAAAATTAATAAAATTTCTTTTGGAAAGAATTAAAAACATTACGTAGGTAACTATCATTTTGAAGTGTAAAAGCCAACAGGCAGATTTTCAAATTAGTAGACAACCTGTTATTGTCACTTTCCACATATTGGTGACTATCATGTGGGCAACTGTTTTTGGCATTTAAAAATGGGTTACCTAAGCTTTGCAGTTAAGCAATAAAATAAAAGAACCCTAATTGAAAAATTATTTTTAGGTCTGCGCGAAGTGGAGTTGTGCTGTGCCAGTACGTGCCACTATATGGCATGCATTCAGTGCAGGGCAGTGCTGCACCAAAGTGTGTGCAAGTGTATAATTAATGGGGCATAATTAATGGAAGATGGCTTTTACACCCCACAATCACAGTGGAAGCATGGAACTGATGAACGGTCGCTCTTGTTGAATGAAGTCTGAATACATTAAAATGAAAATAGCACTAGTACTTCATATAAAATTATGACTGATCTGACATTTGGATCAAGCATCATTGTGAAAAATTTATAAGCAAACAAAAAGCACTTGGAAAGTGCAAACCTCTGTTGAGTGATGGAAATCTTCTTGTAGAAATATTAATATGATATAAGTGTGCTTATCCTTATCGTGAAAAAAGAAATTGCCACTGTAGCTTTGACTTGTAGTAAGCACGCTTACCTTGGAGTTCAAAGTTTCCCGTTCTAATCTAGTTTTAATTGTTTATATTTTCTGTACACACTGTCCTTTATTTTTGCCAATTTTAAGCTGGAAGGCAGAAGTTTTGATCACCAGTGTACAGTGCAGATTGGGTCTTAGACAATATAGTTCAACAAAAACATAATATTGTTCATTTTGATAGTTCAGTCAAAGGTGGGAACTTTAGATTGGAAAGAAGGCATGTTTATCACAAAGCTACTGTATAGCATCGATTGGTGGTTTTACAATATATAACCATTCATTTAACAGTGTATAGAAAAACTAACAATGATGTGACAACGATCTGGTCAATAATTTCCTTCTATGAAGAATCAGTGTAGCGTGAAAAAGTCCCACTACGGATTGTACACTGGACACAATTTTGTTTTCCGGAAACCACACAGGCACACGTGACCACAGATCTTCACCAAAATTTAATCAATTGCTTCATACAGATGTCATTTCTAAACTTTACTGAAAATTTCGTCAATCTGTCAATTACTTTTTAGTTTTAAATTAAGCCATGAACATACATACATACACACATACACAAACACACCCGCCAACACAATTGAAAACATACCCTCGCCAACTTTGTTGGCTGAGGGTAATAATTCAATCATGAGAGCTTTCGAGTTAAATGTATTTTTTAGTCAAGGTAGTAAGTATTATTCAAAATATTTATGGTTGTACAGTGTAGAATTTATAAATTATCATTTTGTCTGGAATGCATTTGTTTTGCATGCAATTCATTTAATTTCATAAACATGTTTTTTAATATGAATAATACCTATTCAAATTTAAACCCTTAAAGATAGTTGTTTTTCTCAAATTGGAATGAAAGTTTCTATATTTTCATTTCCGTAATTTAAAATGTTTCAGTGTATGATGAGATTGATCAGCTAGATGGCCGATCAGATTCTACGAGATTCTGAAATTGACATGAACAGGTTTTATTTTAGATAACTACGAGTAGCTAAACATAATTTGGCATTAACGTCTGTGGAGAGCTACGTTAATGCTTAACTCGGAAGTAATACCTCCGTGTCTGGTAGTCTTACTAAATCCGTAGATTATCCTTGAGGAACGGATTGGCGTAATTGCGAGTATTTTGACAATTCACAGAATGTCATTTGTGCATGTGGTTATCACTTCTAGAATAATATAGAAAGTTTGTTTTGTATCAATGATTTATATAACTTAAACATAAGCAAGTTTGTTGTACTGTTTTGTTTTCATTTTATGCTTCTAATAGTTTTTGTTGAATGATATAATAATTAAGTTTAATTTCATTTCATGCCCGGAGGTATCAACTGAACTTCATAATGGACATGATGTCTATGTTAAGGACTTCTTTTGTTATAATACTAATGTACAGATTACTCAGTAAATTTTAATTTTTTTTAATGTGTAATATTTTTACGTTTACAGTAAGCCATACACCTCTCTTGGTTTGCTTTATTTTCGTTCCAGGGCTCGATTTTTTACTAGCCCAGTTTACAGAGCTGACCCTTCTCTCTCCAAAACACCTTTGGTAAATAAACGCTTCAACAATAGTAGGTTTCCTACTTTTCCTAATCATGTTTCAGGAAATATTTAACACCATGTTGGTGATATTTTTCTAGAGATGACCTGCAATTAGTCAAAGAGGTGATGTTAAGGTCACTTACAAAGTAGATCATTGCTGACATAAATTATTAGTGATTAGTAATAGGCAGAAAAGTGCTCCTGAAATTCTAAATTTGTGTTTTATAATAATATATTCATTCAAAATAGGCCTACAGTATGTAAAAATAGCCTACTAGAACCTTAACTAGTAATTTAATTTTAAAAATAACATGTATATTGTATACCTGCCAACTTCTTCTGGAGCCAATGCACGAGATATCCCCTGCACCGGATTTTCTCGGATTTTGATCTGACAAGCAAAATACTTTAAAAAAAAATGTCACTTGCCCATTTTTGGGTCGTTTTCGACCACAATAACACTGCTGTGGGCCTTCTTTACCATATTTTGCTTTATATTGTCTCATGCATGAGAAAAACAATTTGCATGGTTATCAATGTGTGAGAATTCTGGTAATACATGAGAGACATCCAAAATATAATAATACTATGTGACATTACATTACCCCAAGTCATTCCACAATTTTGCAGCTTAATCAGCACATATGACATTCGTATCTCTCAGGTACCATTTATACTCTTGGGTGGAGAGAGGTCTCTAAAATGTCTTGCCTAGGAACACAAACAGCTGCCAGAGTCGGACTCGAACCACCGACCTCGTGATTGGAAGTCTGAAACACTACCGCTGCGCCAGCTGCTTCCAATGCTTGATGAAACTCGCGAATTATGCATGAGAGTTGGCACGTATAATGTTGATTAATAAATGAATTAACAATTTCAAATCAGTCTGATTTGATTGTGATACTGAATTTGGCAAATTTTGGGTATCCCCATTTGGATTTCCCCAGGCAATTTATTCTGTAGCGAGCTCTATAAAGCCTACTAAAGGGTTAGTTAATTAAGGTACCCGCAATGAGTTTTAGTTAGTAAAGTAAATCTTTTTCTGAACTGATGGTGTATAGGGTTGGAGCTTATTTCCAGTGTTAGTAGCGTGAAGCAAATAAGAGTGCAATACTCTCCGTGGATTCAATTCAATTCAATACAATTCAGTCAAACTTTATTATCCCTCAAAGGGGAAACTCATTTGGCCATGACATTAAAACATGAGAATAACAAGGATACAAATATATACAATACAGAGTCCACCGTTAAAAATTGAGGTTATAATTACACTAAAACATTATAAAGTCTAATTGCAGAGGGAACTAGTGCTCTCGCCAGCTATGTTAAAGCGTGGCGCAAGCGCCACGCTTTGATGAAAAAACGAAATTAGTGCCACGCTTTAAAACAATAACAAGCCTTTGCGCCACGCTTAAAATCTCAGCGCCGTGTCTAAAAAACAAACAGACAG
>JAOTQE010037129.1:0-10100 GCA_025631205.1 Nesometra sesokonis
CACCAAAAAATCACCGGAAGTTAGTGGACTCATAATGCATTATGGTCTACACTGAGTTTGCGCAGTTGTATTTTTTTTAATTGTTTTGATTGAATGATATTTTATCGGATAATCCGAAATTCCTGTGGAAACACGGCCACTGGTCTGTATGATAAACCGGTAGTGGTCACCGTGTTGTGCGCTCGACCGTGTAGGCTTCCAATTCCTGGTTTTAATACCCTAATTCGTCACTGACACTTTCTAGTACGGTACTCTACGAAATGCAAATTCCATCGTTTTTCGGGCGAGAAATTAAGCCGTTGGTCTCGTGTGTAGGTCATGTGCATGTACATTATGGCGTCTACACTTTTCTGAGTAGTGGATTGCCTCCCGGTGCAATCACTTTCGTCTTTGACAGAGAAGGATACTGTCTTTCCAATAGCTCACTAATGAAATTAAATTCTTATTGAAAATCATACGGATTTTTCGTTCACGATGATTAATTCATTTAAACGACCTGTTTAACTTAAAGAAGCGTTGATCTAATGGCCTTTGACGATGATCATTGTCATCATCCAATTGTCCGTAATTTTCCGGTCCAGTGCATGCCAACAGGGTCATTATCACCACCGGTAGCATCCGTGATTTTATGAGAAACCATCTAAAAGAAAGAAGCGAAATTAAGAAGTTTTATATCCACACCCGTTCTAATTTATATCCGTTTGACAAGTCGCAAGTGGAATTCTTTATACCGCGTACTCCCTGACACGTTCCCCTAACGTGCGCACAGGGGTCGGCGACCTGAATCCGGCAACGCGAGGGGCTTAATCCATTGCAGACCGTGACCGTGGGTCAAGACGATGCTCTTAGCACGTTTACCGTGCTTCCTCGACAAAACTTCGTAATTCCGTTGATGACAGTTTATGCTACCCGTGCCAAACGTTTACACAATGACTTTATTTAATTGTGTCTCTGTATTTCAAACGATTTTCCAAAGCACACATTATTTATCTCGTTATTATAAAAACCCTATATTCGTAACAATAAAACTGCTACTGTGAATTTAATAATACCAATAGTGATAATTAAGTTTCTTTTACGTATGCCTATGATGAAAATGCGTATTGTTCAAATTCTGGACGTAAAGACAAACACGCGTGTCAAGGTGAATTTCAATTGGAAATTGTATAGTCCATCTTTTAGTTTAAATTTAAAGACAAAATATAGTTAAGATGTCCAGGAACCGTCTGCTAACAACTATAATTCATATTAATAGCTTTGAATCGTTCATAGATCGTATTGTTAAACAGTCAAAAGAAGTGAAACTAAATTAGTTTTTTGTTAATTGTCTGGAAATCGAAATTCTAAGTTTTAAATTAAAATTAAAAAAGTAATATTTTATATCCGTTCTCGTTCACGTTAATCGTATGTTTAAAGAGAAATACCAATACTCATGAGGAAATTGTCTTTTCCTTCCATGACAATACTTCCGAATTGTATGCGAATGCTTCCGACGCTATCTGAATGGCTTCGAAGCTACCCGAGTGTTCCCAAGTCTATCCGAATTCTATCGAAGTTATTATAATTACTTTGATTAGGCCTAATTAAAGCAGATTGTGTTTTTGTATTCAAATAAAACACTACCTGCATCGATGAATAAATATAACAATTTTAACAATTGGTGTTTTTTCATTGTTCTGAACGAATTTACTATATAAATATTGTTCTTACTATGATGTGTTTTGTTATATCGCCTTACGTGTTAAAGAACACAGTTCTATACCATAATTTGTTTTGTTATATCACCTTACGTGTTAAAGAATACTGTTTTTAGAAAGAATTATGATTTCAGTATAATTCTCAAGATCAGTAAAATTAATTGCCATTTTTGAATGGATTGGCGATGATTGAATTACAAGCTCCTTACATCTATCGATTATTTAGTCAAAATACATTAAAATCGAGGTTAATTGTGTTATGATAAACATCACATCCGAGTGTTAACTACAATAAACTTTTTAAAATTGTGAATTAATTATGGAATTGATTCCAATTTTAATAAGACACTTCCCAAGAAAAATGCATGATCAATATTAACTCCGACTTAAGTTGATAAATAAACCAATCAACAGGGAATTACGTTGCATTTTGTTTCATATAATTGTGACTTCATAATGTCTAGAATAACTCGTAATCTTCTTGAGTTACATAAACTACAGAGTCCTCGACGTCAAGCCAGGTTTTTTTATCCGTTCACCTGCCTCGTCCGTCAAATACAACTCACTAATTAGGTCTTTACAAAATCACTTCTTAATTCCTAGCTCGTGTTTAATTACTGCATTAAATTAGTGTTAATCGGCTCCAAATCCATTAGTAGTTTTATCTGAAATAATTTTGGGCCTGGAGTATTAGTAAATCACCAATAAATAAAATGAATGGAATTGCGTTTAGAATGCGTTGTCAATATGTCATAATTCTCGTTCTCCACGCGCACCGACGAATAAAATCGCGTTTCACGCGTGATTGCGTGGTTAGAATACGTAAGCGGTGCTAAACGTCTTAATTAACAAACTGACAACTTGACAAAACAGTAGAAACAATTTCCGACGAAAAATCGATCTGATAAATTATTAAATTATCACATCTTTATTGTTACCAGCAGTATTAAATTTACTCGCAAATCGCTTTAATTTGCTCGACTTGTAATTATCTTAGCAAATTGAAACTGTTATTTATTTTCAATTGTGCTGACGTGTTATGTTCTTTTGGGTAGGTGATAGAATATGAAATATTATACGATTTCCCACGACAATCTCATACATAAAATATCCATTCTGTCTCTTTTTGGCATATGAAAAACGATGTGGTAAGATCTGCACCACCCGCGGCAGTCTTTGTTATGCCTCTAACGAATTTTAATCGCTCATATAAACTTTAAATTACGTTTATTAATATTTTATTATACATTATCCAATGGTTTGTAATACAGGCACGTAAGTCCTGATATCGAAAATGAATTGACACGCTTGCTCAGGTAGGATTAGATTGCCTAGAACAAGAATTGTAACCAACAGGGGCGGATGTAGAATTTTGCAAAAGGGGGGGGGGGGGTGGAAGAGGAACCGGTAGAGAGTTTTAGGGGTATGGGCGCATGCTCCTCGGGAAAGTTTGGTCTTTAGATGTCCGGAAATTGCCTCAGAGGCTTGTTAAGGGATTAGCCTAAATCTTGTCTTGTGATTGCTGAATATTTTCGTTTTATAGACAATGTTAATACACTGTAATAAGAAAGTATAATACTGTACATACTCCAAGGAATGAGTTACACGCAATCGTGACAGAATTCAATATTTCGACATAAATTATGTCATCATCAGGAATGAAGTTTGTCCATAAAATTCTAGCTTTTTAGCACCAAGTGTTAACCAATCAGAATTATCATTTAACTAAAATTAGAATTGGAAATTTAGTTAAATAATAATTCTGATTGGTTAGCAGTGGTGCTTAAAATCTGGAATTTTATGTACAAACTTTCATTCCCGATGATGACGTAATTTTCGTCGAAATTTTGAATCCTGCCACGTGTATCTCATTTCTTGGAGTATGCAATATACTTTCTTACTTGAAGTTGATTAGAAGACCTTTCGGATGTTAATAATATTGATATTTTACTTTCCGAAAAGGGGAACCCCTCTCCTTTAAATCCGCCCCTGACTATAAACTAATAATATAATAATAGACATTAATACTGGACTTTAAGTGTGTAGAACCGTGGAGCTTATAGCTCCATTGTAGAACGACTTTCCACTGTCCTGGTCAATGCTCTGTGTGTTGGGGTGTGAAGGGGGAGGGGAGGGGTGCTTAAACTTTCGCTTATAGTCTCTAAAATATTAGCAAGAAACTTTTTCGGGAACATGTCACCCTAACGCCATTCAGATTCATTCCCGTCTACTCGGATCTATTGGTTCACCCTGAGCCTGCCTTTTATGTTATTAATACCATCATAAATAATTGATAACTATAGGCCTAGTAGTATACTCGGTGTTTAAAATAAGAATGTAACAATGTATAGGCCTACATCAATTATATAAAGGAATACGCGATTCAATATTTCATAAGTATTCGATACGTGTATTTCTTTAAACGATACAAAATATTTTCGTGGTCGAGGGTATAAGGATGGTCTGGAGCGTGGTACGGTATCCCCTGCAAGCAGAAGAAAATTTAAAATAGGTGTGCTTAGATGCATTCTCCTGTATTTAGGCCTAAATTATAGTTTTGAAGTGATACATCCCATTTTTGGTGATTTTTTTTGCCTGTCTCTTCTTCGACTTCTTCTGTCTTTCTTTTTGGAGAAGAACTACTGAAGCAACTGCCCCGGTTGCCTCATAGCTGGTTACGGCCATATATGTTGAGCTGTCTCTACACCAAACCAAAATTAGTTATTCATGATCAATTGTATTACCATTAAGTACCGTATGAAACAAATTCGTTTAACCCAGCGGCTATGATTATGCATGGTTTTCGCAAATCTTTCGTATTTTGTTTTAATTGTGTAGACCCATTGTTTGTAATCCCATTAACCTTTAGTTTTATTAATTAAGCTAAATTAATCGTTTGAGTTCGTTGTTAATTAGGCCCATGTCATAAAAACGAATTATAAAAAACAAATTGCTAAACAGTGGCGTACCCAGACGAAGGTACTTAGAATGCTTAAGCACCTCTTTCAGGGATAGAAGCAATATATTGGTTAATATGAAAATGGGCCTCGAGCACAACTCTTCAGAGAAATTGAGAACCCCATTTAGAGGAAAAGGAATATACTGACAAAAAAACAACCTCATCAGAAAGTTCGTCAACCAGGAGAAATAAGGTTGGTTTGTGCAGGGGCGGATGCAGACTTTTGGAAAAGTGGGCCGAAAGGGGGCGGTAGAGAGTCAAAGTTCTATGGGGTCCGGGGGCATGTCCCCCTGGAAATTGTGGACTTTAGATGTCCAGAAATGGCCTCAGGGGCGTGTTCAATACTACATGAATATTTTCGTTTTATAGACAATATAAAAAATATTGATTTTTCTTTCCGAAAGGGGGCCGAGGCCGGCTCTCACACTCCCCCTCCCCCTTAAATCCGCCCCTGGGTTTGTGTGTGTGTGTTTGCTACAATGTGACCGGGGTTTGAGAACCCAATCGCCCACCCCCACTCCGACACATACACACACTTCCTGGATGAGCCCCTTGATTATGCCAGTATGATAATTAGCATCAGAACATTTTGCTACTTTGTCAATGTTATGTGAGCAATGAATTATAACAGAGGGCGCCAGAATTGGAATGGTACGATATATTGAATTAAACGTCAATTAACTTAAAATATGTCTACTAAGTTCATTGTTATCAGGGTTTTTATTTCCTCATTTTCCTCACAGATTTCTGGATTTGATATTCAATCTTCAATTATTATATCATTTACCGTTTACTTGTAAAGCAAGCCAAAACAGTAAAAACCATACAGTCACGAGAAGCACGCTGTTTATATTTCTACATATGCATACGGTAACTTTAGCCATGAAGATACTTAATTTTACAACTCTATGATTTAGCTAAGTTTATATTGACTGAAGGATTACGATCATAATAATCTTCTTTGTGAGCTGATCGACGGCAATCATCTTGACATAAATAGGCCTACACAAAAATGTGTCTAGTGTCAGGCTTAAACCTTACACCGCCACTCTTACTCACCATTATTTTGCCAATGTTACTTAAGTTGCAACGTTTTGTAACAACGTATGCAATCTTCTTACATCCATACGTATTCCATTAGCCAATGTAATTAAGTTCTTAGCATAATCACACCCTACAGTTGTAATAAGTTACTGCTCACAAGTTAAGTGCGAGAAACCTGCTAAGTGCGACCTGCTCAAAAGTCAGTAGTTACATAGCAATAAAACATTTAATTCTTGTTTGAAAGGAATAATACAAAACGGGGTAAAAGGTGTTTCGGTCGACAAAGCAATTAAGTGAATAGTGGACTTTAGAGAACCTTTTCTGAATTTCAGAAGGGCGTATCCATGAATTTGGGAAGGGGACGGGGTGCTGACAGGGACGGAAACACGATTGTGATTTAGGAGCGCTTAAACACGATTTTGGTTTTGACAAGCAAAAAAAACATGGCCCCTTTGCCTCAGAGAAGTCTCTACAACCACTGTGCATCTATATTTTATAGTGCACTTTATCATTATTAAAACAAAAAAAATCGGGTTAATTTAGAGGACTTAAGCCTGTTAAGCATCCCTCACCTCCGCCCTAAACGCGCCCCTGGCTCAGCCCGATCGGATTTTGGTAAAGAAAAAAACTTATTTAGGCCTAACCTCATTTACGCTTTTTAATAATGGTGGAATGATTGACTTCGAAGTTCTTCAGAATTGCTTCTTTTCATCTGAAGGGGGGTTGTTCGTTTTCTCTGAAGCGGGGTGTTCAATGCCCCGATCTTCTTATCTACATATTCATTTTAGTTGTTGTATACCTCTGAAGGGGTTGATGAGCACCCCCTCTGGATACGCCACTGTCCTGTCAAATGAAGAAGGAGCGTTCATAAAAGAACGTGTATTCTTTGGCGGTGATTGCTTTCCATACTTCTACGGCAAAGCATCACAGTAAAAGTTCATTAAGCGTATAAAAAACCTTTGTGTTGCCCAAGCACAGTTTTTTTTTTCAAATTATCGATCGGTCTGTCGATCGGTTGGGAATTTTTTAGTAAGCCTGCCTCTACTATTTTTGAATTGTATTTTTCTTTTATTCATATAGACTATTGGAATAACTTTCTTTCAATTTTCGGGATACCGGTTGGCTAACTTTATGTATTTCATTTTCGGGGTGGGTGGATGTTTTAGCCAAAATTTTGTTAAATGTTAACAATAAAATAAAACGCCGACACTGATTTTCGAGTTTTGGGTCGGCCGAGCTTGAGAAACAAAATATTTTTAGGCCTAATTTTAGCATCAGTTGGCTAACACGTAAAAACGCACTTTACACTTTTGTTCACTTATTCAGGCGACAATGAACCTAAAAGAGGAGGGCCTACCAAAATAATGAAAACAAACGGTCACCCAAAATGCCTTAAAAGGACACCGGAATAAGGGATTACTTTGGAAACACATAGGTCAATTTTGTTTCTTTACAATCTGTGAAGTTCTTCGTTATAAGCATGTCTCGTATTTTTACAAAGTTTGATAACCACCGTTCTCCATCAATTATTTGCAGCTCTCTCGCTAAAAATCTTTTAGATGCCATTGCTCCATTAGTTGTCTGACTGGGGGATTCACATCGAACTATGGTCAGGCCCGACATTCAGACCAATGGCGTCATCTGGCCATAATTGCGTTTCATAATCTATAGATAGATGTTTGGAATTACAATTTAACATGTATTGATGATCGTTAGTAAAATCAAACACCTGAGTTGATTTTGACATGTGTGTACAAATATTAGCTTCTTCTCATATCAACTGACTGTATAATGTTTATCAAGTGTTTTTAGTAGAGTCTTCTTAGTCGAGAAAACTTGCTATAATCCTATTCCATGATATAGCCATGATTGAGCGTTCACATTGATAATTATTGCGATATGAGGAAGCAGAATCGGTTGTTTGATTTGGCAAAGCTTAATGCGTATACCCACACGATTTATTGCTTCCATATACTGTCATTGACACCAACAAAGGGGCAAATGTTATGCGCGCGTACATAAATACGCGTAAAGAGACACAGAGCGCGCACCTGCAGTGATCAACAAATTGTAAGCGTCAGAGTTTGTGTCTTTACGCGCACCTCTATACGCGCGCGTGCAGTAGGGAGGTTTCGCAATGTTACGAAATACGATAACGAAAACGGATACATCACACTTGCATTTTTTGATGATCGTCCCTAAAATACTGACCGACTGTGACAGAAAGGTGTTCTATTCAAACGTTAAAAAAAATTATGACGTTTTCGTTTTCGTCTTTCGTGAAGTTGCGAAACCTCACTATTAAAACGGTTATCATTTCGGACCGAATTAAATACAATAGTTTATTTTATTTTATTCATTTTGGCAAAAATATAAATTATTAAACATACGGTAACAACATACAAATTGGAAAAAAAAAGATGCTAAGGAGCAGCAAAAGCGGAAGCCACTGTCATGTGCTGCTCCCAGAAAAAAAAAGCAACATATAACAATGAAATCAATTAACTAATTAATTAGGCCTATCATTAAACATATGTTTTAACTTATTTTAAATAATATAAAAAAATCAAAATTAGTAGAAATAACAAAATAATTCCTAATATCGGGATGAAGGGTGTTCCATAATCTAACAAATCTAGTAGGTAAGGAATATTTCGAAGAATCAGTCTTAGCTTTTAAATGTTTAAATGTTATAAAGATATGGATGTCGATTATTAATAATTAATTTACTGGAAACAAGACTTGAGTAAGAAGGAAAAAATACAAAAAACAAACATTTAGTACTGTAAAATAATCATTCAATTTGGCAAATGACATTGATTTTAAAGTATCTAGTCTTTCCACATAAGATTGTTCTTGAGGCTTTTGATTGAGTATAAATCGAGTAGCCTTACGCTGGATATTTTCAATTTTCTCTATATATGTGGCCCACCCGATATGGATATCAAACATGGATACAATATTGGATATGTGGGATGACTAGACACTTATATAATTTTAACAAAACAGATATGGAACACCCAAAAGCAATAGAACGAATAAACCCCATTAAACGATAACATTTGGACAAAAAACTTCATTAACTTATATCAATAAGCTACTACCAAGTTTAGTGCGAAATGTCCTAAGGTCAGCAGAATTAATGTCGGTCTTTACAGAAGAACAAAAAGTCATTTATGTTCGCAATCGCAGCCTCTTCATTTCCAAAGATCCATGGAAATAAAACATAGTAACGAGATTAATAAAGAGATGTATTGTTATGTTCCAGATTTTATGACCTAATTTTCCTGACTCAAATTATAACACCTTATGCACCTGTCTTATTTGATTGTTACACTCTTTTAAAGGGACTTTCACATCTGTGTCTATTCTTTCAATGGCGAAGAAGTTTTATAGTCACACAAATCAGATAGGAATAGATGTGATAATAAAACATCTTCACCTTTAAACAAATGAATCCGATTTCTTTGCCAGAATCGACACGGATCCTCAACTGGATCCTGACGAGATGCGAAAGCCCCTTTAATCATGTTTCATCGCTGATAGCAAAACAGAAATAAAGTCAGTGTCTTTAGGTTCACATGTACAATGTACGTTATTCATTGTTATGTTTTCATTTTGTAATTCAAGATGGGTTTCTATCATGCAAAACAATTTTTATGCAAATAAGATTACCGTAAAAATGGTGTAAACGACATGAAACGACGCCGGAATTCGAATTGTAAAATACACACAATGGGTGATTCGTGTCAAAGCTATTAATTATTATATCAACACATTTATGTTCCAGAAAAATAATGTACCATATTTAATTAATGTGCTCGACTACCTACATTACACACTCCGCGCTCTTGAGTTTAATATTGTATTATTAGACAATCTTTGGTTTTCTATTATTAACACACGCATTTGCATTGATCATTTTAACCTAATGTAGCCTTAGTTTTTTTCAAACCAATATTTTCATAATTCTATTTTAATAAGCTTTGGCTCCGTCTAGACGGAGCTCTAGTAGCACCCGTCTGGTTAATTAAGTAAAACAAAACAAAAAAATAAATAAAACACAAATAAACTTTTGGCCTATTTGCTGAAACTCTAAACAGCCTGGTGATGGTGATAGTCAGAAAAGTTAGAGGGCGCTTTATATTTTTAAACAATTGTGTAGGTATTTACCTAAAGTGGAATTGAACCAGCGCTTCAATTCCATTTCAGTTTAGGTTACAAGTAAAACCTTACCGACTCGGCTAACAATCGGTCGATAACAGTTTTATAAGAAAATAAGGAACTATGGGAATGACCCATATATGTATGTATATATATGTATGTATGTGTATATATATATATATATATGTATATATGTATATATATGCATGTGCATGCATGCATGTATATATATGTAT
>JAOTQE010037162.1:0-10099 GCA_025631205.1 Nesometra sesokonis
AAACAAATCTATGCTTAAATGTAACTAATATTTATTAAAAAACAAACAAAACATCAATATTTATGGACAGAAAATCAATATTTTTGGCTAGCTCTGCGCGCTTCTTGTACGCCAATAGCTTACTAAAAGCAATGCGGCCCAACACAATTTAGGCATGTGATACTGAGTGCAACACATTTATTGGTCATTTTTTCCAATTAACTGTGTGGTACCGTACTGCTTATTTTTACAGAAGATAAGCTAATTATTGAAACTGGCGGTCGACTTCGCAGTAGGCTTCTATTGATAATACATTATTCCTATCGGACCGCCGATATTAAAAAGAAATGTAGCTGCCGAAGCAGTTTGTCGTTCTGAAGCGAGATTTCCATGCAGTTTGATTGTCACGACGGTCTTCCTGTAGCTTCCATACAGTAAACAATCCAAATGACAAAATAAGCGATCATTTTTTTTATTGAAAATTTATTTATTAAAAAAAAAAAAAAAGGATGAGGCCTAAAGATAGCATGTGGGCAGGGATGAGAAACTACTTATTTTTTTTACTTGGCCTTATATTGCCTTGGTGTTCCTTATGAAAAGACATTCCTGTGGACCCTACATTTTGATCATGTGACCTTGATCTTTGACCACGATTTACATCCCTGCCAACCCTACCGATTTTGGCGGTAGGCTACCGCTTTTTTTACCTTCTTACCGCCTACTGCTTTTGCATGGAAATTCTACCGCTTTTTGAAAATTAATACCAAAAATAAAAATGTAGACAAGGGAATCTGTGAAGTCTACCAAAAAACACGAAAAAACGTATTGAATAGGGACAAAATGTAGGCAATTCTATGCAAAATATTTTACAAACTTGCTGATGACGACCCGGTCTACCGCTTTCGAGAGTACAAATGTTGGCAGGTATGGATTTATAGTTGGTTTTGTTTTCATGTGCTACAAGTTGAAAAAGTTTATTAGAGAACCACAAAGTTAGTTTCCGAACTATGTAGTAGTACAATACAGTGAAAAGCTTGGATTCTGAACCTTTTACCCTTTGGTCAATAGAAGAATTTGAGGTGATATTAAAGTATGCAATTTTAAACAATTTGCTTTTATTAGCATTCATTTGCGAGTTGTGTGGCCAGACGGTTAAGGAAAGGAACCGTGAACCATTGCAAAAACGACACGCGTTCAAAGCCCACTCTCACCATGGTTCTGGTATGAAAATGTAAATGCTGGTCAGTTCTTCGTAAAGGTTGTCGGCAAAACAAGGGTTCACTCATGCAAACTTCAAACAGCAACTCAATAAATCTCTCAAATATAGAAAGGATTTCTTCTCCCAAAGGATAATTAACCTTTGGAATTCTCTCCCGGAACATGTAGTTCAACCGCCTTCTGTGAACCTCTTCAAGACAAACTAGATCTAAGTGGGGTTATAAAGGCCATTGAGGCCTAAACCATTTCCCACTACTAACAAGTAACAAGTAAGTACATAAAAATTTTACTATCGCCCGGTGGATAGTGTTTCAATCACATCTTTTCATTTTGTAATTTTAATTTTGTAACATTTTTCTTGTTTTTGTGGAAGGTACTCGGAATTTAGGTGGATCCAGTGGTTGGTACTGAGTGTGTGACGGCAAGAGTAAAAAAAAAATTGAACATTACAAGGTTATATGGCAGTTAACGACATTACGGAGAAAACCAGAATGGAATGGTTAAACCACCGTGGTCTGTGGTTCTCCTATGCTGTTGGTGTGTATGCTTTACACTTAGTGTTTCTCATTATGCCATTCCTAAGTTCAGGAACGGCATGGACACTCACTGTAGCAGTTCATGCAGTGGTAGGTATCAACAGTCCAGTGCCTCATGTTTATAAATTATAATTACTCTTTGAAAAAAAAATAAAATGGTAGCGACAAGGTAGATAAGGGTAATTAACTGGTCAACCCTATAAAAACTACCTTAGCAAGGATGGTCAGCAATGCTCTACAAGTATACATAGGAAAATGTAGCCATTATTTAATAACATCAACAGACAGGGTAATTATAAACTACCTTACAGTGCTTGGTAGTTCCCTGTGGTTCTAGGTAGAACTCCCTAGTAATTTTACATGGTAGACCTACCTAGTCAAAGGGTGTAATTTTTTCAAAGGGTAGTAAAAAACATAGTCCGATTTTATAAATCTTTTTTCGTTCTGTTTAATTTCTTAATCTAGTTGACTAATTTTATATGTTAATTTTAAAGTCAATCAGTCTTTTTTTTTGCCAAAATTTGAAGAAGGGGAAAAGTTAAACATTTCTTCAGTGTACTCAGGTCCCAAAAAATAACTCAATGGAATTAAGAGTTATGCCTCAGATCAAAATACTGATTTCAAATAATTTACCCCAACTCACCATCATTAGCCAGAAGTCTCCAGGAATCAAATTTCCTGGAGACTCCCAGGATGCAGGAAATGTCCAATTTTCTCCAGGAATTTGAATTTTTTTATGATTATCTTCAGGAATTTTGATAAATGTAATATTTAAAAAAAAACATGTAGGCCTAACATTTTTCATTTATATAGATACTAAATGGCATTTTGAAGGTCCGTTTGTCAATAATTGTACCAAATGTAATAGTAAACGCCTTTTTGTTAGTAATAATCAAAAGCTTGAATGTTCATATAATTTCACTTCTAGATGCCCATAGACAGTTAAACATCCCTGTGCGGACACCTCTCGTAAGCAGACAACTCCCATAACGGACCCATGTTTTTCTTCCTATTTAATTAGTGCATTTGTTACCTGCTGTAAACAGACACCTCCTGTAAGTGGACATGGACACTTTTTCATAAAATTTAGATTTTTTGTGCCAATTTACCGTCCATAACCGGACATCCTGGAAAATTTAGTGATTTTTCTGTACAATGAATATAAATTTCTGTACAAAGTCGTCTGTATACTCTAATGGCTGAGAATCATAATTAGGCTGAATTGATCTTAAAAATGATAAACCATATTTAATAGAATGCGGCATCTAAATTTAAGAGGCAATTTCTGTTGAGAATGCCGTGAAACATGAGACATAAGGACGTTTACATAATTTTACAACTTTGGCCCTCTATTGTCCAAAATTTTCATAAGTGGACACTTTTTTCGTAAACGGACACTTTTCCTGGACCTGAGGGTGTCCGCTTATGGGAGGTTCAACTGTACCCCAAAATAGACGAACACCATAATTTCTGGTTTTCTAACTTGGGAGCTCTGTTTTACCACACCCTTATTTAATTGCAGTTACTCTTTGATTTTTTAGATCCTTTGCTGATGTATTTGAAACCTGGTAAACGTCAGATGAAAATGTTGTATTTGCTTTCTTTATTGATTAATTAGCAATGAGCAGTCTGTTAGTCAATCACTTGTAGTCATTCACTTTGTGTTCAAAATCAATAATGTGGCATTGAGCATAATTTGTCCTTGTCAGTCCATAAATTTTGCCTTATCCATTTTTGACATTTTTCATATTTGGTGCCACCTGTTGGATTTAAAAGATAAAAAAATTAGAAGAACATTTATTAGACATTATTCTGATTAAATATTACCTTCTCAGTCAGGGGCGGATTTAAGGGGTGTCGCCCCCCCTCCCCTCCTTTCGGAAAGTAAAATATATTGAATATTATTAAAATTGTCCATAAAACGAAAATATTCAACAAGAATTGATTCCTTAACACGCCCCTGAGGCCATTTCAGAACATCTAAAGCAGTAGCAGCACCAGGAATTCCCTGACAGCAGGGCAACGCCCCTGACAGCAGTGCAACGCCCCCGACAGGGGGGAAAGGGACCCCCGACGAGTTGGCCCAAGTTAAAATTTTGAGGTGGGCGTGTCCCCGGTTTTCAGTCTGACGAGAAAAAAAAAACCTATCTGCCGTGTTTTGCATGCTTCTTTAGGCCGTTTTGGTGTTGGGGCTCTGTCCGCCCCTGCAAAGCCCCCGACGAAACTTTTCATTTCCTTCTTCCCTCCCCTGTAGCTGTACATATGTCAAACCCATACAATTTCAAGTATGGTTTTGGTCCCATTTCATGGTGTAATGTGAGGGTGGCACTGAATTAAGTACCCTACTACACTGTATATGATATTTTGTAATTGCATTAATTGTGTGATTATGGATACATTATTTGTATGTATCTGTCAACATTTTTTAGAGCCCAATGCATGAGACATGTGCCACAGGTGCTAAGTACCCAGTTTTGCCAAGCATTACATGTTACATTAAAGTGTGGCTACTGCCGGGTCATAATGTTGACAAACACTTATTGCTTTTTCTACAAATGCTTTTTATGCTTGAGAAAATGTGATGCTTGAATTGCCCAAATTGTCCTCTTGTGCAATGCTCCTTCATTATTAATGAGATAAAATAAAGCTGCTGATAGAGCAGTTGTTTTGCTGACACAGAAATGAAGTGTTCTCAAATAAAATACCAAGCCATGATTGTGATGTTTGATATTGGTTTTTAGGTGACTTTGTACAATGCATATTATCAGTAAGTTTACATTATCAACCCATTGTTTAACTTGTAAATAGAAGGATACAAACTAGAAAACAAGTTTGCACAGGCTCTTGGGGTCTGTTTTAAATTTCATTGTTCTCGACGGGTCAGCTGGGTTTATGAAAATTTTAGGAAGCAGGGTAGGGGAGGCTGCAAAACAGGATAAGGTCTGCTGCTTATGTATAGCATGGACCCTCTGTAATTCTGTTCTATTGTATGTGGTCACTCGTTTGTAGCATCAGTAAAATATCATTAAAAATATAAAATCATCATCTACTGACACCAAATAAAAAATCGGACTCAGAGAATCGATGACATTTCTAAAATATACCTACCAAATTTCTGCCATATCCATTAAATAATATGTTGGAGAAGTTATTTTAAGGTTTGTCCACAACAACAGGAAATTTAGTGACTACTTGCCTCAATTCCACAGAGGTTTATTTTGTTGTGTTCATTGTATTTTATTACTTGTCAATGTACAGTACTTTGTGAAGCATGTAACAGATGATCCTCAGTGAACCCGTCAAATCTTTGGAAAATAGGAGTATTTCTACAGTGAGATTATTTATCTTTGGTCGAGGTCATTACCATGGCAAAACAGATTATGACCCTCTGTTAGTTGTGATAGAGAGGCCGGATTTTTACCACAGGAAAGGAATTTGTCACATGACTGAAAAGTCTGTTAATATATTGGTATTTACTGTAATAATTTTTATCAAAATTTTAAAAATCTAGGACACAACTAGATTACCAACACTACATGTATGCTAAAATTATCAGCTGTTTTGGAAGTCATGTTTATCCTTTTACAAACTATTGTGACATCCAGCGTAACAGAGTTTCGTACACCGTAACCTTGAAAGACAACTGCAAACCACAGAGGACAACTTTAGTATACGAGTTCTGACGACTAATGCATGCCAATATAATTTTATTTTTCAGCTTAACTACATTTCAATGCATTACTTCAAAGGATCTATTTTATTTGAAGATCAAGGCAAGTCCAGGTATCTAACCTTGTGGGAACAAATAGATGGTGAAGAGCAATACACAGCCACGAGGAAATTTTTTACCATTGTACCAATGGTCTTGTAAGTATAATCAAAGTATGGAACAAAACTATTGAAATTGAATTAATCTCGTGAGCTTGGTTCTTATGAATACCATAAAGCCGGGTACTCACTGCGGTGTGCGTCAGTGGTACGACTAAACCGTCTCTCCCTGTGTGTGTGGTTTCCAGACGTGGACAGTCTTCTACTCGTCGGGTGACAGATTTTTTTAGTGATTCAACAGGGAAAACTCTAAAAAACCGTCAGCCGAGGAGTAGAAGACTCATTGCGTTTAGTCGTGCGACCGTCGAACGACGCAGTGTAATAATAATATAATATGTGACATTTATATAGCGCTTATTGCCAAAACCTTCATTGGAACAAACACCTATAAAATACAATCCATTCCATAATATTGCAGCTGTATTCAGCACATATGGCATTTGTACCTCCCAGGTACCCATACTCCTGTGTGGAGAGAGGCAATGTGGATATAAAGTGTCTTGCCTAAGAATTTTAAGAAAGAAATTTTATCTTGCTTTGCTCTATATTGCCTTGTGTGAAAAAACGATGTATACATTTGTCTATGCATGAGAAAATTGATGCTTGAGATCAAAGATCTTATAATGATAGATAGCGCGCTGGCTGATTTAATATGCCGCCTACGTTCAATTCTACTCATTTTGTAGGGGGCGCTATATAATGTTTGTCTTATTCTCGTTTTTATAATTTAAAATAATTATTATTTGGATTTATTTTCCAAAGAGGAGATACTGAATTTTATGTTGATATTAATATTATATCATTAGTATTTAAATAAATGCGTCTGCGTAATCAAATCATTTTTATTCGCCATATTTTCTACCTGCGCATTTGTTACTCCTTGTTTTGTAGTTGCACAATTCCATGGCATTACGCACTGGAATAGGCCAGCGTGCTATCTTTACAATTGTAAGATCTTTGTTTGAGATTAAAAGGTAAGTCCCCATGCATGGGAGTTGGCAAGTACAGTATGGAACTATGGCTTGTATACTGGAATGATTTTTAACTTGCGTCATGTGTTGACCAATCAAAATTTGCTATCGGCCTACATTGGCCAATCAATTACAGAGCAATGGTCATAGAAAAGTCACTGATGGCAAATTTGAATAATGCTCATGACGTACGCTATGCCTTGTATCTGAACATCCTGGTCGTTACGCCTAGCTTACCCTACGCTCTGTTTAAATCATGAATCTGAACATGCCCTGAGGTAGCTTGTCCTAAACCAGGCCCCGATTTTTGTTTTTGTTTTGACTAGTCCACTTGGCAAGTTGACTTTACATTTCACTAGCCCACAAGCAATTCAAATAGCCCATGTCTGTGGCAACTTAATCTACTGTACAATGTGTAAAAGTGACTGCTTGACACTTGTGTTCACTATCCAATTGGGGTAGTAAAAATGAAAATTCACTAGCCCGGTGCAGTTTTTACTAGCGATTGTACACTGGGCTAGTAAAAAATCGAGCCCTGTATACCCTCCACACAACACCAAGTTGGACAAGTAACAAGATCCTGGCAATAAGCGTGTTAATTAGTTTAATTAAACAGAAACATGGATTCCTAAATGTTTGAATCTACCTCTTCATAACATTTAGTTTCTTTTTTCTTGTAGGTTTTTTGTAGCAAGTTTTTACACAAAATGTGATCCAACGCATTTTATGTACAACAGTGTATTTACGACGATGTCAGTCTTACCAAAATTACCAATCTTTCATCGTGTTCGAATATTTGGCATCAACAAGTATTAAAAAAGTACTTCAAAAACACTGTAGGGAGACTAATGCAATATAGGATGCTGTTGGGGGCGCTGTTTAGCCCCTTTGTGTTGATATTGTTGATATATGACGTCCAGGAAGAAAGTACATATTGCTGAGGACTGAATCTTCAAATAAATTAATATTAAGAGTAAAATATGGAAGCTTAGTCGGATGCATAATTTAGGTAACTTAAGTGTTTAAAACCCTGACAGGTCAGAGGTCACAAATATGTAAATATGTTCAGTATTATGATACACACACATCTTATGATTGGGGTCACCAATCTATATTGGAATGTACTGTAAGTAATAAGTACTGTAGAGGTAGTCCCATATTCAATGCTGAAGATAGTGGAATGATCTGTTAGGAGCTCATTGTAATAAGCCTCGGCATTGTGTGATAGGGTGGCCAGTTCCTTTCCACGCCCCCTTTTTAACCTTCCCTTGTATATTTCAACCAGGTACCCATTCACAGCTGAGTGAACTGAGAGCTGTCCTCGCCGGGAGTTGAACCCGGTTCATCGGCATGACAGCCGAGTGTCGTAACAACTCGACTAGCACTTATAAAAGAGGAACTTTAAGAGGTCTGGTTATTTGAAAGTGCGGCTTATTAAAAAGATACTGTAATTGGAACATGTTTTTTGTATGGAACACCAAGGGTAACCCATTAAGTCCAAAGAGTTATTTCCAGTGGTGTCCTTCGGGTGGTGATTAAGCAGTACACAGGCTGACATCACCCACTCTTTTTCAAAGAGTGTGCTATGGCGTTCAATGTGCACATGAACCCTGTTGCACTAGGGATCAATCGCCTATTGACTCATCAGAAAGACTGCGCTATTAACTTGAATTTCAACCTTCCAACCAAGGAGAGTGGTGAAGTTTTTTTGGTGTTGTAGCTTGGTGGTTGACGTGCTTGCCTACCAATCCCGAGGTCCTGGGTTCAATCCTGACTAAAGCGCCAAGATTATTCTCACGACAACAACGCCACTGCCTAAGCCTCGTAATGAGTCTTAGTTTATAAGCACGGTATAGTTTATCCACCCTGTAATAGGCGTTTATCGCTGTTGGATGCGGATGAAATAAAAAAAAAACAAAAAAAAAACAAAAAAAACCACAGATCATAGATCTCCATGATTCATCGTACTAAAAATTGACTACTACGAGTTAGACAACAAGACATCTTCACGTTTTACTGCCGTGGACAGTGTTCATTAGTTGATTTGCGGTAAACCAAATTCAAACTTTTTCCTCTAAGATTTAAACTCTTTTCAGACTAGATTACATTGCAGTAACAATGTACAGTAATCCAAATTTGGATACTCCTGTTCGCATCCAGTCGATAACTTTTTAACATTTAGACATGTTTATGTTGTTGAAACTAAAGCTCATAACTCCATGCAACAATAGAGGGTGTCCTGTTGTGTTTTGATATTGATCCATCAGTGTAATGTACATTAATATATTTGGTTATGTAGTACCTTGTACAGTAGAGCACTGTGTGAGAGTTGTGTGGCCAAGCGGTTAAGGCAGGGGAAACGTGAGCCATTGTAAATACAAAAACATGGGTTCAAGGCCCGCTCGCATCATGGTTCTGGTGGTGGAACAAGTCTTCTTGGGTAAGGACTATAAACTGTAGGCCTAGTGTATACAAATGGCTCATGTGTACTATAAAAGAACCCAGTACCTATTTTGAGATGAGACATGACGGGACCCTTAGGGGCCCCTATTATCGTCAAAACGTAGCTGAGCCCCCCTCCCCATATTAGGTGCGCCAGAGTCAAAAATTTACAATAAAAACCCAAAAATATGGCTAAAATAGGGTACCAGAGGACCAAAAACTGGGAAAAAACACTTTTTTTTTTCTCGTCAGGAAAAACTTAACGACCACGTCCACCCGGAATGGAAAAGTGCGCCCCCCCCCTTTCGGCGGATCCTGGATCCGCCCCTGATTTGCGTACCCTGGGTCTACGGTTTACAGTCTTTATCTGAAAAGACATGTTCCACCAGAAGGACCGTGAGTGGGTCTCGAACTTGTGCTGCTGTTTTTGCTATGGTTCGCAATTTCCCTGCTTTAACCACTTGGCCATGTACAACTTGGGGAATTTTAAGATTTGATTCCATGATAACTGTGAGTAATCTAAATAATAATTGATTGAAACCTGTATCAACTGCGATATCAATTTTTAATCAAACTATTAGTGGAACATTTGCCTAGAGGTGTCGTCACAAAATGTGTTGTGTCGTACAAGCAAAAAGCAAAGTTATTGTTATCTTATGATAGAAGATAAAAGCTTTAAATTGTTTTTTTTTTTAATTAAGTTCATAGGTTGAGTATAACCAGAGAAAAATAACTTTGAAATATTCATGAAAACAAACTTTGGAGAAAATCGACCATAAAGATAAACAACTGTTGACGTTCTGCATGTTTTTCCATTGATTTTGAAAAATACCCTTTACAAAATGTAGCTCAAAAATATGTTTATTATAAGTAAACAAACAGGATATATGTAATTGTATAATTAAGTAATAAACTTAACAGAATAGAATGGCCTACCGTACAACATGACTCATTTTATCATGACACCTCGCATTTGATTTTGTTTATTCGGTGTTGCGAGACCTGTGAATAGCCCACAAATGTCCAAAATGGACTTATGTCCAGTGGAGTCCTTCTGGTGGTGATTGGGCAGTACACCAGGAGACAATCCTCTACTCTTTCCAGTGGAGTCCTTCTGGTGGTGAT
>JAOTQE010037173.1:0-10099 GCA_025631205.1 Nesometra sesokonis
TAAATGTACTTGAAATAGCCGAAATTGACCAAACAAAATGCTGGAAAGTGAAGAGAAATCAATTAACTGCAACTTTTAAACACACTAAGTGGCAAAAGTCTACAAGCTGCAAACTAATCTGCGCTTGTAAGACTGGTTATAAAAAACCCATGCTCACTCTATCTCTTCGTGATGTAATATTTGGTAACAATTACAATGACCATACAGTGATTTAAATTTACAACAAAATAATATAATTTAGTAACATGAAGTTGAAATGAGATGGAAAAGTGCATTCAAATAAAAGCTAGGCTTTTAAACATGAAGCCCGCAATCAATATTTTTTTTTTAAATATAGACCTATAACTTACATAAAAAAAACCATTAAAAAATAGAGGTTGTAAATAGATTGTACATAAATAAATATTCATAATAAGTGAATGGTATAATAGTGTACTATGATAAATTAAATCTTGCACATATTTACTAATGAGTTCATTACGTAGATGTCTTTTGAATGTACTAATTCATTTCTGAATTTCTGAGCAAGGCGGGGTTACATTATGGACAAATACATTGGCAAATTGGGTAAATAACGCATCCTTTTAGAAATTCTTTTAGTTTTCTAACGATTCTAAAAATCAAGAAAGTTGTGTAAAGTCTCAATAGTAGGCCTAGTTAGGTAGGTAGAAAATGGAGTATATATAGGAAGATGAACTTGTAAGGATTTTCCGGTATTTGACGTCATGTTTCTATGACTAGCAAACAAGGAAGTTGTAAAGGATACTCAATAGTACATAGGCAGAGAATGAAGTAAGGATTGGGTAGATGAACGTTTTACTGGAAATTTGGTTTGATTTTTGACACTCTTGGTATTCATGGAAATATAACTCGTACTATTCGATGAAAATCATTGTTATGAATTAATTAATCACGATTGTAATAATGTTTTAGTAAACTTAATCGTTAACCCTACAACGCAATGTCAAATGTATTTATGACTGCGGGTTTTGCATTTAAAACTACAGAGTATCGATTGTTTAAGTTTCGGTCTGATATGAAATACTTAATTTAGTTTCTGTCACGAACATAAACCTACAGCATGGAAATATACATTGGATATACTTATATTGTTTTTATTTAATTTTAGAAACAACTTAACGTATCGGTAACAGAAGGGAAAAATTTTGAGAAAAAAAATATAAATCATCTATTTATAATTTCTACGGTGTATGAAAGTATACCGTGTTCTAGATTTTCTTTTCGATGGAATATGTACACACAAACACAAACACACACGTACAAACACCCCGACAAGCTTGACACTCTTCGCTGGCCTAGGCAAGAGTTTTAGTATTTTTTACTGTAAAAACGCTTCGTTATAATGCATAAATTCAATACTATTAATTTGTCAAGAAATATTTAATGTGTTTCTTTATAGACTTCTTACTGTCATGTAAGCGTTTTAAATAAAACTACTATGTTTTGCTATTGATTCAAATTTTAGGTGTCAGTATGATAAAAAAAAAGAGTCAAATATTGTATTTATTTATTACCCGCATTGACGTCATGCCCCCAGCGCCAGTCGAATTTCCGAAATGGTATATTAATTAATTACATTTAAAGTACATTTAAAGCTCATCATTGGAAAATAAAAAAGCGTCCAAACAAATTCTGCTGTTATTTAATGTTTGTATAGGTAGAGTTTATTCAAAACAATAGTAAAATACAAGTAACTACCAAAAATCAATTGTTTTCTTATTTTGCAAGGATAATGGTTACCGTATACGATCAGGGAACACTGGTACGATAGCAGTAGTGGCGCCAGGGCACCCCCCCCGTCGGGGATCAAGGCTGCCCCCCCCGTCGGAGAAGATTGACCACTTTCGTCGGGGAAAAGAAAAATAAAAATATTATATAGGCCTAAGTGACCCAAAAAATTGAAAATACACATAAACGGGCCAAAAAGGGGAAAATAACGGTTTTTTTTGTTTTTTGTTTTTTTTTTGCTAATCAAAACCAAACGCGTAACCACGCCCACCCGGACTTCTCTCCCTGTCGAGGACCATGGCTCCCTGTCAGGGACCATGCACCCCCCCGTCGGGGACCATCCCCCCCCCCCCGTCGGGCAAACCCTGGCGCCACCACTGTACAATAGAAGTGCATACAACAGACAGTTTAGTAGCACATTAGTGAACATTATGTCCCAGTTCATAAATTTGCCAATGACTGATCATAGTGTTATATTTTTTCAATAATGCATCTGAACTCAGTGACATTTAATGTAAATCTGTTAGTTTCAATATGTGGCCAACCCAAACCAAATGAGACATAATTCGCAAATGCAGAAAAACGCAGAAATTTAAAAATGGTCATTTTTTTCAAATTTTACTTTATTTCAAAAATATACAGTTCATACATTGAACTTTAATACTCCTTAACAATTTTCAATTTTTCAATCAAGAAATGTTCAAAAATGGAATTTCAAACGAACTTAGTCAATGCAGGGAACAGTGTAAATTACACTGTTACCTGGTCAATGTATACTGATAAACAATTTTCAAATGCATTTTTCTCAAAACGTACATTTTAAATGTTCGAACTTCGATTGTTCATAACTTCGTTAGGAAACATCTTATGAAACTGATTGCATGTTAAAGATAATAATGTGTAGTTTTATAATTCTCCGACTTATGTCTCATTTGGCTTGATTCTGCCACAGATGTGAGGTGTCGTGACAAAATGAGTTGTGTTGTACGTCAGATCATTTTGAGATATTCACAAAAATAGACAAAAAGTCATAATTTCACAAAAATTAGATTTGTTTGTTTTTTAAGTTTTGTAATTACATTTTATGATTACATTCTTTCTGTATATCTGTTTATGTTTATTTACAATAAGCATGTTTTTGAACTACATTTTGTAAAGGCTGATTTTCAAAATCAATGGAAAAACATACAGGACGTCAACAGTTGTTTATCTTTAAAGTCGATTTTATCCAAAGTGTGTTTTCATACAACTATGTTTTAAGAAGATTTTCTATGGTTATACTGAAGCTATGAACATCATTAAAATCAATTTAAAGCTTATAATCTGGTCTACCCAAATAAAACAATTAATTAATTTTGGATTTCTGTACAATAGGACTCATTTCTTGGAGACACCTCACAAATATGACATTTGGAGAGTGGATGAGGTTGTTTTTTATAAACACCTTGATGTCAGTCATGATTCAAACCTCACCTTACCACCAACCAAGTCACAACTCAACCACCCAATTCTCTGCCACTTGCATCATTTGTAATACAGTTAGAATTTTAAGATTGTTTATTAAGATCACCAGTTGGGGATTCAGGGGGTGTATGGGGTTTCGGACCCCATTGAGTTTGAAAGCCCATTTCTTCTAAAGTTAAAAATATAAGAGAAGAAATTTTATTTTGGGGTGATTTTGGAAGGACTTCTTCTTTAAAAAGATGATTAGGGCGTTACAGGTACCATGTGCATGGCCATGTGAAGATAGCCATCAGGCCGGATTAGAGGGCGAGTTTAACAAAATAGTATTGCAAATTCACGCAATATAAGGTACGGTACATAATGTGTTTTTTCTTGCTTGCTTGTCAAACTTTAAACCGGAAACATTTTTCGCATTATCCTGTAGCCGCCCGTGGATATCGATAACGTTAGTAGTATATTTCTGGACCCCTTCATAAATTTCTGAATCCGTCATTTATTTCAGCGTAGGTGATCCGTCAACCACGGATACCCGTGATCAACACGCATCGTTCCATCAATGAGGTGCTCGTATTGTTGGGAAAGTGCGTAAAGGAAAAAATATTAATATATACATAAAGTGATTTAAATCATAATAATATGAGGCAGGATGCATTAATACGAGGAAACTTGAACACAATACGGAAACAGTACAAATAAGGAAATGTCAATAGCACGGTACGTTATGACGATACTCGTTAAAAGCATCTGAACAATCGAACTGTCGGTACATGGTGTTCAACAAGGAAGCTATGTCTGACATAGAACCAAATATCAAGCACCGATACGAAGCGTCCATCCGACGTTTACGACGAGAGGGCCGCACTCGATCGGAAGACCACATCATCGATTGGTGCGCTAAACCGCTATCAGCTAAGACTCTCATTCAACAGGACTTGATATTACCAAATGTTGTTAAGATAGTCCGTCCCTGTGAAGAGAACACCGAATATAAAACTTACGTATTGAATGCTAAGTACACACTTGAGGTATTCCTTGCCAGGTCCGTACATGGGCAAGACAGATTTACTTTACCAATGGACTACAAAGGACGATTTCAAGTGCTGCATGATACGCAGCGCTCGTATAATATAGTCGACGTGGCACGCATTCGTCCAAAATGCGTAAAAGTAAAGTCAATAATAAAAAACATTTCGACAAATGCGAACAAATATCAGTTTCCTGTTGATACCATTATCAACATTGAGGGAATCAGTTACTTTGCTAGCAATTCTGGAGTACAAGAGGTTCTGAGGTAGGTTTGAGCTAAAATAATGATTGTAAGGCCCATAAAAAATATTAGTGTAACACCCCCGCGCGCATCACTTTTGGGAAAATCCCGATTTTTTTCCCTTTTTTTTAGTCATTTTACTATTCAATCGATGGATTTTTATGTTGTATTCACTTGAAACTCTTTGGATTTTCTTAACACAAACTATGATCGATTCTCGCGCTCACAAGGAATAGGCCTAAAATGATCAATATTCGCTGCAGGCTGGTGCGCTGGTATTTGCGTCGTATTTGCGCGAGGAATAATGATGTTAGATCACTACAACATTGGAGGGTCGGTTAAGAAAAGAAAAAAAAACATCAGGTTTTATGCTTTGGTAGGATGATAAACTAATAATCATTTTTATAGGGCCTAAAGTAAACGTATAATATTAATAGACGTACTAAAAAGCTTTTAAATTGTCATGATCAGGACTTACAACTGCCTCAACTGCGTATAAATATTTGTAAAGCATGACTTATCTTGGACCGGTTAGCATCCTGGCCCACGAAGAGAAAAGGTGTTATTATAAAAATAACCAATAGTTTGAGTAAGATGGTACAGAATATTTAATGAGGTAAAAGTATTAGGTGTACATCCCCATTAGAACGTTCTGTCAAGTCTTATCGCGATGGATAATTGGATTCCACTTGATTGTTTATCTGTACAGTATATTCCTATCCTTATAAACATTTAATGTGATAAGCCAGTGAGGTCGTTAATTCACAATTATCCTAAATTTCTTTGCAAATGTAGGGTAAAATTTATCAAATTCTCTAATGGAAATGAACGAATAATGGCTGGGAAATTCTATTCCACGATTCGAAGCCGAGTGGAATAGAACATCCCATCTTCCACTGAATTAAATATTCTGTACATCGAACGAAACAAAAACTGTTGATTATTTGTTATATACAACATTTACTGTCTTTTTGGTTTAGTGTTTACGTTCCAATTTCTTTTACTAGGACCTAGAAGAGTAGCCCATTTTTCTGTATCTAATCTAGAACTATAAACTAAGCCCTAGACTATCAACATATACGCGCATCTAGCTGTTTAATAAAATTGACTGTATACTTAGCATGACGAAAAAGACTATACAATAAAGAAGCAACCAGTAATATTAGCAATGATGCTAACTTGATTTTGACGTTGTCATAGGTTTTGCTAAACGTAGTGTTAGACTCTGCCCTTTCGAAATTCCAATATCTACACAGGAGAACAGTATATTCTGTAGTTTGTCAACATGAGTAGAATAATGTTTCAACCATAAAAATCTAAATTTTGACAAGTGTCAGTTACGCCCCTTTGTCATGTGGGGCGGGGTTTCCAATTTAGCCGCCGACTGTTCCTCAATGAGGTCAAATTTTTATTCTGTTGCTAGTCTGTAATCTAAAGTTATCTTATAATTTCGTTTTTCTTTGAAGCTAATGATTGTATACAATATATTATTTCCTTAATGTTACAGATGTTCGTTTCGTGGAAACCGGTTCTTTACACTCAACATGGATTGCATAGGTGAGTTTCAGATACTTGCTGACGAATCGTCCTACAGCTTGAGGGAGATTGAAAGTCTATTTCCAACACCAATACGCGTGCACATCAATGAGACTTCAACCAATCACGTAGAGCTTTTTAAAAAATCTAACACCGGTGAATTCTTCTTAGAAACGACTAGTAAAGAAGACTTTTTGGTGGGAAATTGTAAAGCAGACAATAAAATAATATTATTTTCTTCAAGATCGAATGTAGAATTTAAAGTCACAAACGCAGTGTTTCAAAGAGAACGCGATAATCGTTTTATTGTAAAACATTATGGGAGAGAATACTTTCCGGTCAAACTCGATTTTGCCAAAATACTTGGCTTAAATGGAGATTCGTTTGTAGAAACAAAAATGGAATTCGGCGAAGAAAAAAATGCTTCATTATTGAACTTGATATAACGATCGATATTTGATGGATTGATCGATTTTGATCGATCGATCGATCGCTCGCTCGATCGACCGATCGATCGATTGATTGATTGAAAAATGCTACCAAAGACAAAATTTTAAACTTTAAGCATGCTGGAAATAATGTGCCAGATATCCCATCCGTATTATTTTTATAATTTTTGGGAAGGATGACCACAAGTGTTCCAAAATTCATCAAAATTGGAGGTGAACCAAAAAAATAGTGGATTAGGCGGGGCGCAACCGGCGACCCCCCCCCCTCCCCCCTTATTGTCGTCAAAACGTACTTGCTCCCACCCCCGTATATTAAGTGCGCCGGGTTCAAAATATACATAAAAACCCAAAATTCGGCCCAAATTATGGTACCAGATCTCCAAAATAAAACTGGCATCCACGTACCCACTCTTAAAAAGTCCCCCCCCCCCCCTTTTTCGGTGGATCTTGGATCCGCCTGATAAATCCGCCCCTGGGTTTGGTGTGTTGTAATGCAACCTATACGTCATATCGTTTGTGCTTCTCATTAAGGACCCATGCATTTTGTTCACACAGTAATAATTAACTTACCTCTTGTTAAGGACCAGCCTTTTAAATCGATAAGCCGATGATGCATTTCTAGAAAGCCCGTAATATTTTTATATTAAACCGTCGCTCCCTGTGTGTAGTTGCCAGACGCGATGACAGTTTTCCACTCGTCGGCCGACGGTTATTTAGTGATTCAACAGGAAAATCAATAAAATTCGTCGGTCGATGAGTAGAAGACTGTCGTAGCGTCTGGCGACCACATACATAGTGCGACCGTCGTACGACCGTTGCACGACGCAGTGAATGTCCGGCCTTAGTCATATTATAATTATTTCTTCCTTTTTTTAAATGTAACTATCGTGTGTAATAGTTTTTGTAATCCAGCTAAGACACAGTGATTTACTTTGGATGAAAATGGTCTCCCCAAGTCTTTTTTTAATGTTTGTACTATTTTGATAACTTGTATAATAATAATATGTAAATAAATAAATTAATAAATAAATAATACAATGATGGATTGGTTTTTAGTGAATGATTGATTTGTTCATTTTTTTTTCGTTTGTTCTTCCGATTGGTCGATCCATCGGGCTGATTGATTCAAGAAATATACCCATATTAATGTAAAATTTGATGATGCATTTCTTGAAAGCCCGTAATCGTTTCTTAAGAGGCAATATTTTATTATTCTTAGTAATATTCTAATTCTGTTTTCTTTTTTTAAATGTAACTATCGTGTGTAATAGTTTTTGTAATCCAGCTTAGACAAGGTGATTTACTTTGGATGAAAATTGTCTCCCCAAGTCTCTTTTTAATGTTTGTATTATTTTGATAACTTGTATAATAATATGTAAATAAATAAATAAATAAATAAATAAATAATGACATGATGAATTGGTTTAGTGAATGATTGATTTGTTCATTGTTTTTGTTTCTTTGTTTATTATTTCGATCTGACGATCCATCGGACTAATTGATTCAAGAAATATATCCATATCAATATAAAATAAATACAAAATTATACAAAATAATATACATTAATTATTATTATTATTATTATTAGTAGTAGTAGTAGTAGTAGTAGTATTTTTGTTGTTGTTATTATTATTATTATTATTATTATTATTATTATTATTATTATTATTATAGTTGTTAATATGCGGTCAACTAAACAATTAACCAATGCGATGATCAATAGAATAAGAAATTTCCTGCTAAATTTCTAATTCATATTCGAATAGATTATTAAAAATATTAGTAACTAATAGAAAGGGGTCGTGAACGTGACCAACTGAAAATGGGATAACCGACGTACTAAAAAACTGAAAAATGGAATTGAATCAATTGGACTATTATAACTTAAAAAATTGCAGATTAAACCGACCGAACAACCGACGGAAAGAGTGAATTATAAGGGTGTATGGTAGTCTTGGTTCAAGACGGTGATTTGGTTTAATTCGTGAAAAGAAAATCAAAAGGCACCCACTGCGTTCTATAGCAGATGGATTGCCATACCGTTATGATGTTAACGACAAACCTCACACCAGTAAAACTTCATCATCCAACTGGTGGCGCATTTAATTAAACACTTAAAATATAATATACAGAATTGGAGCAAGTCTAGGGTGTATGGATGCATCTGAAGTGTCACTGCAAAAATGTTTTAACAACTAGCTAGCGTTAGCAAATTTAGGTATAACATTACTGTGAAAATAGTGGATAGCTTAAATATTCTTTTCATTATTTGTGTCATGATCAAAATAAGTACACTTACTTCGTAATTCTCGTTTATAAATGGTTGAATTATTTAAATTAAGTTTTTTTTTTTGTATAAATAGTTCGACGGTCTCCACTTATATACAATTTTATACAACTAAATACAAAAAAAAATATTGCATACAAAATAATGAAATAATCCGGTCGTTCTTTCAAGTTCAATGTTTATGTTGTTAATTTTAAGCATCTTCTATACACCTTCCAATAAGACCACCCCGGATAAACTAAATATCATATCGTAGGATGTAGACTTATTATATTTAAAGTGTTTAATTAAGTGCGCCACCAACGAATAATACAGTTTTAGTGGTGTGAGGTTTGTCGTTAATATCATCCAATTACATAGATTTATTATTACGGCTAGATGGTGAACTTCCACAGAATAGATAGCTTAAAGTTCAATTCCGTGTAAGTGCCTACTATTTCGGAATCCAACCAATCAAATCGTGTTACGTTCTAAGGCTGTTGCTATGTCAAAATTGCGCATGCGCAATCTTTTATAGAAGTTTCAAATTTATCAATAAATGAAAGTAAATTTAATCCAAATCTATAGACATTGACAATATAAAATATGTGTGAAATATGCAAATAATTTTTATAACAAAAGAATGTTAAACATACAATAATTGTAAAACAGTTATGATTATTTAACTTAAATGTTTGTGACAGAGGCTTAGAAATCAAAATAGTAGGCGTCTACATGGACTGCATTTTTTACAGTGTTAAGATCACCATCTAGCCGTAATAATAAATCTATGTCCAATTATCAGAAGGGTATGACGATCTACCTGCGATAGAACGCAATTGGTGCTTTTTAATTGTCTTTCACGAATTAAACCGAATCACCGTCTTGAACCAAGACTACGTAGGATGGAGGTAGGGCCTATTAATTCTGCTATGCCAATGACGGATGTTTACATTTTTAAGGTTGGGTCCGGAAATATAAATCCTCGGCCGTGATGGGTGTGTTCCCGGTTTTGAATCTGTCGGAGGCGCTCAACCATATTAGGGTCAACCGGTGAAAGTTTAGGTTCAAACAGAACTCATGATTCGCTACTGCTTTAGTAAACAGTTTTGAACTACTGGTATTAATCAGCATCGTCAGTACGATATAGCTTGTGTTATTTTCTACTTTATTCCGTCATCTTGGTCGTCAGTGAAGTACACCAACAATTTATTTATTTATTTATTTATTTATTTATTTATTCAAACATATTTATACAGGATAAAAACATAGTCAGGTGTGGATCTTAAATCTGTTTTGCATATGGTCCTGTTGCAACAATTTACTTAAATACAAACATACAATACATTGATTAAAATTACATTGCAC
>JAOTQE010037184.1:0-10098 GCA_025631205.1 Nesometra sesokonis
CACAATAACTGGTCCGCTTGACCAGTTAAAATATCAAGAAATACCTGACCAAATACCTATAATTTTAGTCATTCCCTATGATTACGGATGACTTTACAAAATTTAAACAGATAGTGTAAATAAGATTACTGTTTTTTTTTTACCTCAGTAATCATGGTAATGTCCACCAAGAACAGAAAGAGTGTGGCTAGTAAAACTGATTGAGGACCAGCAATGTAACCGAAGTTGAACGGTTAAAACGAACAACGAACTTACAAGAAACGAACAGAAACGAATAAACAATGAACTGAATAACAAACACCAAACGAATGTGAACGAAAAGACATTTAACGGACAAAGAATGTACAAAACATAAGAATACCAGAGAACTAACGGACAAACCGGAATAGTACCAACAAAGCAACGAAGAATAAACGAATACAACATATCACTACAGGGTCGTATCCAGAATTTGGAGAAAGTGGGGGGGGGGGGGTGATCAACCTTGATCAGATGTTGACAAGGAAAAACCACAATTTCCCCTATTTTGAATCTTTTTTTTTTATGGGATCACTGTCTTTATAGTAAGCACAGAAGTTTGTAATTATCCTCTGGTGGAGTAGAGGCTACAATCCTCATATTTATTTACTAATGTTATTGTTTTCTAACTCTGAAGGGGGTGCTCGAGCACCCCTCTGGATACGCCGCTACGCTAATGCAGTAAGACGAATATGTAACGCCGACATTTTGTGCATGTTCAAAATCTCTCATCGTTCATACCGGATGCTCCCGGTCATGAAATGGAGTTGACAGAGGAAAAATAAAAAAACTAAACGGATACTTGATGGATGCTAACATAACATCAACGGACTGCTAATTTTGCTCTCTGTTTTCCCTGTTTGTGGAATCCGGTGAGGTGTGATAGGGCCTTTATGCATGAAATGAACAACAAATATAAAAGTGCATAATAAAATATTGTGCAATGTTTTAAAACTAATGTTTTTCAGGATATAATTCAAGATATAATTCTTTGACTGTAATTAATACATAATTAACAACAAAATTTGTAATACTCCCTTTTACTATCAGCAATAATGTAGGGAAAAAACAGAAGATAGGATCTGTGGTAAAGAGGATGAAGACTAAAATAATGTAAAGTGCATGCTTAAAACAGTTAAACAATGATGATGGAAACACTTTTCATATTTAGTACACTATGTAGATCAACGTTTTTACAAGTTTTTTAACCCTTTTCCATTTTTTTAACCAACTATACTTTGTTACAATTAAATCATGTTGCTCTACACCATCATGGAGAGGAATAAACAAAATGTATTGACTCTCTGTCTCTTTCTGTTCACCCACTATCTGATCCCCTCCTCTTAATATATTTTAGAAATTATTATAATTTGCATTCATATTTCATTACAGGAAAAGCAGCAACCATGGTAGATTGTTCCTTTTTCATATGCCTGCCTCCCCACTCATCGGCATTCCAAATAATTAAAAAAAATATCATATCATATTTTTAATTTGTTCATGTTTTTATTCACAATAAATTTTAATGTTTCTACTGTACTTTTTATATAAACTGGAGGAAATAAATAAAATAATAGTACTTTGTTCAGAGTTTACCAGGGAGATAGTTTTCATGATTGATATCCTCTTCCAATACTTTATTGTTTGTTCCCTTCTGACTGTCCTTAGAATATTTTATGTTTGTCAAATTTTAGGTATTTTTATTCATTGTTGCAGCCTACTGTAAGTCAACAAATATGGTTTTTACTATATCATAGAAACCTGAGATTTATTATGGTGTAAACCAAGTAAACATTTTGTTATTTTAAAACTATATTTTACTATAATAAACAGTAAGGTTTTGTTTCAACAAATACTGTTTGCATTGTAATAAAAAAACATTACTCTTTCTATGAGCCTATTATTAAATATATATACATTTAATGCAGCAACTGGGGCAACTTCCCCGGTAGTTTTCTCAAAAAAATAATGTAACTTGAAGGTAATTGAATAATTGGTTATTATAATAAAGTGCTGGGGACATAGGATGTGATGATCAATTGTTGACCAATAGTCTATGCTTGTCCCAAATCACTTATATCTGGTTGTTTTTCATAAGCTTCAATAATCTGCAATGCAACCAGCCATCCCACTAAGGGTGTGTTTCTAGTAAATAATGGCAAAAAAATGTGCTTTTCAAACACGGTTAAATTTATTCGAAATTCGTTTCTAGTAAAAAAATTGCAGCGATAAAAAACACAGTTATGACGGTAATGTGAATAGTATAGGTGGGTGGAGCGTATATTTTACGATTACAGCATGTTGACCTTTACATCTTGTCTTGCGAAGTAAACACTGCGAAAATAAAAATTACTGATGAAATTATTACAGTAGGCCTACAATAATGGTAAATCTAAATCGCATTGTCCTTTTAATATCACTCTTGTGGGGGTTAAAGGCCCAACAAGAATCTGAACAGCAACATTATGAATCAGTAGAAAACCATGTGGAACCTAAGGAAAAGACCTGCCTGGGTACCACAAATGATGAACCTAGACATTATTTCAACTATAAACCGGTGGCATGAAACTGTTTATCAAAGATTGATTTTATTCATGATTTGTGTAAATTCATTTAAAACATTCTCTGCAATTATATTATTATAGTATCCCTACGATTACCTGATAACCCCCATGCTTCTCTTCTCCCCATTTTTTAATCACGAACTCGGCTATTTCATCTTTCATTCCTAGTGGAATTAGATTGTATAATGTACATTTTCACAGATAGAATATTTTGTATATCAGTTTTTTGTTTCTCTTTGTTGTTATTTCACCGTCTTTGAACGATACAATCACATGTGAGCATTGTAATTTCCTGTATGAGGATGAATAAAGTACTATCTGTATCTGTATCTGTATCTGTCCACATGGTTAGAAAATCTAATTGTGGAAACCCTGCAAACCAACAGAATTTCCCAACAAAAAGGTCAATTCATGTCAGTAAAATATCATAACTGAACGGTATTGCATTGCAGCTAAAAAGTGTACCACAAAACCCATGTTTTTTTTTAACTCCAGCCCTATAACAAATGAGGATTAAAACAGCCATGTTTTTTTTACCCATTTCTAGTGGGGAAAAAATGCATGCTTTTTCATAACTGTTTAAACCTGGGTTGATGTAATCTTGGCACTCCTTATTTGGCAAGTGGGTGGATCTAAATAAATTTTTACTAGTAGTAGAATTGATCAAGATCAAACTTTTCTTGTTTTGACTGAATGAAGCACAAGAAATTTGTAGGCCTACTAGAACAAAATACACCTAATTATAAATTGTTTTCACATTTGTAGTTTTGTCTCCTCATAAGGCCAAATCAATAAAAATACATATTTCCCATCCAGATTTTTCGAAAAAAGGAAGGAGGAAGCACTTGATATTTAATATTTTCTTTAATTTTGTCATTAGGGTTTTTGTTATTCCCCCCAATATCAGATTTCCATGTTGCACCAACAGTATATAAATACTTGAATGGCCTGTTTAGGTGTAATAATAATATATAATTACATAAATTAATTATTGTATATACTGACCAATTAATATGCCTATCCATTATTAATGTGTGCATAGAAACAGGGCCCATAAGAATTTACACAACAAATTAGTTGAAGACAGATTCAATAAAAGGGTGGAAAGAATTCTATTAAGACCTGATGACTAAATGATTCTTGATTACTTCTTTTTTTAATAAGCAGAAAAAGCAAGTTTTGTTACCACAAAATATCACATTGATATGCATTGAATATATGGTATTTATGGGATATATTTGGGGCTAATTTTTACATACTGTACATCTCAATAGTTTGGTTCAAGTTCCTCATTGGCAATAAAGCATTGTTTTAAAATATATTACTCAGGGTAATTGACCCCTCTTACTCTTTGGGACAATCCCATGTTTGATATCCTGGAAAGTTACAGAGAATCAAGTTTACTACTATTCTTTTTATATATTTAAGGTATATTTATTTCAAACACATTAAAATTAACAGGTAGCCAAAGGCTGAAATGAGTTAATTTGTACAAAGACTACAAATATATAAAAAATTAAAATTAAGTAATACTATAGAAAAAAAACAAAAAATATATAAAATATACATTACTGATGAAATTATAACTCGCCTAATTCACGCCTCACTAGTCTGCCAAAGCATCTTTGTTCAATAAATTATTCTATCACTATCCAAAATTTTGGAACATTAGTTGTAGCCGAGGTCTCATGAGGACAGGATATTTTCACCAAACAAAGAAAGTTAAAGGCACTATTCACTTTGAAATAAATCACACTATATAATCAGCTATTTGGTAAATAGATACATGTGTGGGTTGGGAAGGCCAACAGTTTTCCCTCATAGGCTTGCTCTCTCGACTTTCCTTGTGGAAAAATAAATAAAATTCACAGATTCTTGGAGCATTGAATCTAAATTTAAATCTAAATTTTTACAGTTTTTATTAATTAAAACATAATAAAAACAAGAACAATTATCTAGTCTACTACTGTGGTCTTATCTGCTTTAGAAGGAATTAGAATCAACATCATCTGTATCATTAATCTTTTTGGTAGTCATCCAGTGTTTTTAGCGAAGGCATACCACCCGTAGATAAAAAATTGATTTCTATCTTGTTTTTGTTTCCGATTCTTAAGCGAACGGGCCCTAATTAAATAAACTCTTCACTTAATAAGAGTTTAATTGTTATTTAGTAAAGATACATCTACTTAGATTTGCGATATTAGATTTAAGATATTTTGGTTGTCTCAGATTTTACATAGGGCCTACTATGTACATGAAAGTTTAAAATAATAATCATTCACTGTTCATTCTATTTGAAAATGGTTATCTATTTATTATTACACAGGACAGAACTACAATTTTTAAAAGCTATGTCATAAAAAAATATAATATAGGCCTAATAAAGAGATTTATAAATTTGTACATTCATTATGTATTCATTCAATAATATAATAAATCATTTACTCATTGAATGTCTGTTATTTCCTCAAATGAAGCCATCCAAAATCCTTGGTTATCTTGTAAAAAACATGTTACAAACCCTCATAAAAAATCTCACTGCACCACAGGAAAAACTTTGATCTTTAGATTAAACCTATAGTATATAGATACATTGCAATGCAAGCCTCTCAGCTAAATTACAAGCAAGGGAAGGGGAAATTTAATTTGGATAAGAATCACCTAATTTGTTAATTTAGACTTTAAATGACCTCAATTTTAATTTTTTTTTATTCTAATGAAAGCAATGCATCTCAATATTTTTATGAAAAATTATGAATGTTTACACATCTGTCATTCCAATAAATCTCACATCATACAACAGTTTGTGAAGAACAAGATTTTTTTAGCGTTTTATTCTAATTTAATCTGTATGTTCAGACTTTGCACAGTAAATTTTATCATTTACAATGTGTTTGAAATAAAATGTCTCAAAGTTTCAATCTAGCATATTTGAGCTATTGAAACACATTTCATTAATATTCTGAGCATTTGATAGCATTTCGTGTTTAGTATGGCGCAACAACAAAGTCATGACTATTACCAATCTTAAGCTAAATTCAACGTTCTGGAAATATGCCAAATAAATGATAGGAAAATTTAACAAAAGAAAAGTAAAGGAAGACAGAAGATGTCAAAAGAGATTATGAGGATTAAGACTGATAAAAGCTGGCAGTTTAGTTCCATGGATATTAAATTGGAAATTAAGACCTTGTATGCCAGTACAAGTGGAACGGTTGGTGCAGTGGGCTCCCAATCAAATGTGAGACTCATGCTTGCTTGTGTACTTGAACAATGCATTTTGCAGGGCCAGATTTAAGGGGATGTGGGAGGAGTCTCTTTTTGGAAAGTAAAATATATCAATATTATTAACATTGTCGATAAAACAAAAATATTTAGCACGAATTGATCCTTAACATGCTCAAGAGGCCATTTCCGGACGTCTGAAGTCCAACATTTTTCAATGTCCCGGACCCCTAAAACTTTTTACTCCCTACCGCCCCATTTCTGCCCCCCCCCCCCAACGTTTTCCAAAAATCTTCATCCGCCTCTATTTTGTTTCTGTCTATCCAGATAGTGAGAAGTAACCAGTAGTGACAGCTTCCAATTCAAGAGAACAGTTACAGATAATGTCCACCGAGAAAGCCTAAGTCACAGCTTTCAAAGGATTACTACTTTATCCTTAGCACACATTTAGTTACCTAGCAATACATAGAGCAATTACATAAAAGATGGTCTTAATAAATAAACAAACCCATGGGTCTATAGTTTATTATCTTTCTTATCAACCAAACAACTAATTTATATGGCCAAGTACAATATTCTATAGGGCTGCGTACACATCTTGTAGGTAAGAGGTTAAGTAAATAGTTGAAAAGATGTTAAAATTATGATATTGCTTTTATATAAAGTGTTAAAGGTGATGTAAATTAAAGGCAAGGGAATACCGAATGATGGTAAAAGAGCTGTACATACATTGTTGATTGAATACTTGTAGTGATAACAGTAATAGTAAGCAGTTAAAACTTTATTGGAATATAACTTCATTTTCTTTGAACATTACACTAAAACATAACATAATTAAAATAAATCATTACAATACCCTGTCCATAAACATAATCTGCCATCAGCCACATGCCTCCCTCAATGTACAGGGTGGAATTTTGCTCACACTAGTGCTCTTTTTATTTGTAATTTTGGAATCCTCAACACAGGCGAATCTGAACAAACTATTGTTTACACTCAGTGTTTTTTTTTCAGAAACTATTATTTTTTTTCAACCTCAGTTTCATTGCATTGCCTAGTATTAGCTACTACCAGTGCCTTTAAATTTCTACTATAAACATAAATTTTAAGAATGTTTTTCTGAAATTTCCATGGCTATTTCTTTATTTTATTCCATATCAGTAATGCATTTTAATGTAAAGTTCAAGTTATTATTATGATTAGGCCTAAAAAATTGTTATATTGCCTAAACACACTACCAATTGTAAGTAAAACAGGGTTGGTTGGTCGGACTTATTAATTTTTTTAATGACTTGCAAAAAAAAAAAAAACCTAAACAAAAAGAATCAAATGACATTTTAAAAATACACTTTAAATCTGATTAATTTAAAATCTAGGCGCAAAATTTAATTGAATGATGTACAACACTGTTATTCAGAATGAATAACAGATCGAAAATTTGCATTTGTAAGTACTGCATTATTTATAGGGTCAAAATGGGTCTAATCAAAACATTAAAAAAGACAAAGTAATCGTAAACGATTACACCCTCGCCTATGTTTTGGAGGCGATTACTTATAAAATGAGGCAAATCGGGTGAAAATAAATTCAATCTGGAGAACTGGAGATTAATTTGAATGTTGGGTGAGTTGGCAGGTCTGCTGAAAACTGATTTAGGTAATTTTATCCTAATAACCACTTAAATGACCTTTGACCCAAATTTCGGATCACCATGGTTGGATTTATAGAGAACAGTAACCCAATTGGTCCAGGTTGGTCCCTACATTATCTGAACATTTGAAGTAAATTGGATCAATAGTTCAGGAGTAAACAGACAAATATAGTATATAGACAAACAGACAGAGGGCCTGTTTCTACTGAAGACCATATAAAAAAACAGTTTTTTGGAAACGTTTTTTTTATAAACAAAAGATGCGTTGCAACTGCATTTGACCCAACAAAAAACGTTTTTCTATGCCGGTGGTAAAATCCCATGACTTCATTTTCCCACAGTGCCGTTTGTTGCAGCGGAAGCTTGGCCGGCCGATTATGATGGATGAGCTAACTTGCGCATACATTTTTTTCCACTATGAAAACTTTCTAAACCGATAAAAATTGTCAAATTCCTCAGATAAATAGTACACGTATATGTTGTTGTAGGCCTATGTTAGACTCAGTGGCAAATTATATTCAGTTTCACTAAAACGTCCATTTTCGACGTTTTCCTAGGCTAGCTAGGGTCTAGGCCCCTCTGGGTAAGCCTACGTACGATCAAGTTACGACTCTACGACGAACGACATTGACCAAACTTAGAAATGTTTTCCAAATAATTTTTTTTTTTACAAGTATAGTTCACCTTATATAAAACAGAAACATACTTGGCAAATTACAATGAAAAATATTATCCTACGATATATCTACAAAATTTAGTCCTAAATTAGACCATCGAGTCTACTAAATTTCGGTAAAAAATAAAAAAAATTGGCGCCCTCATGATTCTTTTCTAAGAATTACGTATTTTTTTGGTAAGCGATAAATATTACAATGTTACACAATAAAAATGTTTACATAAAGTTATTACTGTCAATAGAATATTATCCAAATTATTTTAGAGTGTTAATGAATGTTTATGTTGAATTTGAAAAAGTATAATTTTACAGAAATTTGATGAATTAATTATTCCATGTGACAGGCTCACTTTACTTCCGCATTGCCGATCGCAAGTGTGTATTCTGCTTCTGAATAGAATTTTCGCTCAAACGAAGAGACAAGCCAACTTCATTTTTTGCAAACCAGCTAGTAGGCCTAATAATACGGAATTGTGGAAATGGATAAAAACACGGCGGAAGGCAAGACCCTTCTTTATGAAAAGTTTTGTAATGGTGTCTGTCCATATTGTTAAGCAATAACTGTAGGCAGTGAATAAAAATAAGGTATTGTCTGACGTGGCCTACTATTAGTAAGTCAAAATATTCAAGCATATTCGCCCCATTTGTTGTTAACATTCTATCGAGAGGTCAAATTGAGACCGGGATCGCGTTGCAGCTAAAAACTGCTGCACAAAAAACGGTTTTTCCCACAAAAAAAAACATGTTTTTTCTTCTTTGCACATGGAATGGATTGCATGTTTTTGAATCATTTTTTTGATGGGAATAAAAACGGTTTTTTTAGTGTTGCCATTTCTGCTGGTAAAAATAAAAACGTTTTTAAAAAACGGTTTTCCTTACAAGCAGAAACAGGCCCAGAGATACAACCCATTTCATTACTATATCAAGGTAACAGTGTTTATAAAAAACTTCAAAGTTTACCAACAGCGACAAAAGCCATCTGCTGCTGTCAAACAAAGCACTAAATTCAGGGTACAATAGAGGACAGTAGAGGTAATTGTATATAGATTCAAATCCATAATTCACATGGTTAGGTGGATCAGCACCAAACCTTGGGAGGACCTAGATACGGTTGGTGCTAAAATTCTCTGAAAATTTGAACTAAATTGGCCCAGAAGTTTTTGAGATATCGATGCAGACAGACACACAAACACACAGACAGACAGACAGACAGACAGAGCTCATTGCAATACCCTCTGCCCACTACAGTGGGGCGAGGGTAATAACTACAATTATAACACTCACTGAACAAATAAAATACAGCAGAAATCAAGAAGCTAATATTTGTCCATAAGTTATGTCTAGCATTTTGCTGCATGATGAGACCGCATATGGAAACGTTCTCACCAGTTTTTAGCATTTGCTATTTGAACTCCGCGCACCAAGGTCAAATCACTATGCTGAATTGGTAGTTAACTGTTTTATATTTTTTATTTTTCTGATAAAACTACCCAACCAATCATACCTATTTGTATATCAGATTCAAGCTCATTAAACTCTCTCCAAGAATCCGTTTGGGCCAGCACGACAAAGAAATAGTATAATAAGAATGAGGAAGTATTAACCGAGCTTGAAACAGCCAAAAACCTAAGATTTCAAGGAATTCCCTATCTAAATCGGCCTGTTACAAATCTAAGTTTTCCGATGAAACTGTAGGAGATTTTTCAAATTATTCTTCTTCGCAGATAGGTAAAATAATTTTTACAACATAATCCGTTTGGGCCATTACATAAAAATCATAAATATAATACTTAAAACGTAATTTTCCCAAAAAATTTGAGTTTTCTACAATGGTTAAGGTGACCTAGGAGAGCAAATGATACGTTTTTATATGTCCAGCAGGCAGCAGCTTGTCTCACTAGCAAATGATACGTTTTTATATGTCCAGCAGGCAGGCGGCTTGTCTCACTAGCAAATGATACGTT
>JAOTQE010037195.1:0-10097 GCA_025631205.1 Nesometra sesokonis
CTGTTGTGTTTTGTTTTGGGAAATTTAAGTTCCCCAGCAATGGCGGCGACAATAGAGGGCGCCATTCTTCTCGGATTAGTCTATAGGGATCACTGTAATTGTCATGCAATTCCATAGCCTTTGAATTTCCCATTTCAGGTCCTGGTATCGATCAATCTTAATTCTAAGTGTCCTCGTGTCAAACGGGCATGCGACATGAATGATTTTGCCAACTCTGTTCTGCTTGTCTAGAATCACTATATCGGGCTTGTTATGTTCCAGTTTCTTATCTGTCTGAATCGACATGTCCCAGAGTAGTTTTACAGTTTTAATTTTAGTAACAGGAAGTAGGCGATGGTTATACCACTTTTCTTCATAGTAGAGTCATTTTCATAAGATCCGTGACTAATTTTAGCATACCTTTTTTTCTCGATGGATTTTGCAAGATGGATCAATTTAGAAAATATATGGCTCCTATACACCTCTCAGATATGATGGGAAAGTCTTGTTTGAGGGCGTTTTTCAAAATGGCCGCCTGTGGATTTGAATCATCATATCTCGGTAACCACAGATTGTAGAGACTTGGTTTTAATCTTAAATCGTTCGCAAGATACATGTTCCTATTAGCTGTAATGCAAATATTTGTCCAAAAATGGCCCGAAATGCTATTTCTTGCACTTTTACCTTTGACCTTAGATTGCCATATCTCTGTAATTAATGGTCGGATTGACTCGATGTTGGCTGCAAATCGATCACAACATGCAAGTTTATATTTGCTTTAATGGAAATGGAAACTATTTTAAAATAATGATGGGAAATGTACTTTCTGACCTTTAACATTTTGCATATTTTAAACCATTGTATTCCCTATATATTATTGCTAATTAACCATGATTTTCATATGCTAGGAAACCTAGTATTTACATTAAAAACTGGGATTTCTTAATTAAAAATGATTACATTTAATGAGTAGACCAATCTCCAATACTTCGTCACTCATCATAAAAGTATGCAAATTAGCCTACATATGCAAATTAGGGATTAACAAATAAAATTCCTATAGCTCTGCATCGTAAAGAGTTGCAACTTGCCTAGAATAATTTTAAATATGTATATTTATATTGACTACAAGAAACAACTATTTTGAAAAATGAACGGAAGTGGGTGATTTAACATTTCACCTTATTTTTCAAAGTGTTTAAATATATTCGGTGTGAATGACAATTGTTAATAAATTTCATACAGAAATGTTTCATGTTTTAATTGATGTATATGGTATGCAGATTAAGATACTGAGATTTAATCTCAACTCAGTCGTACCTATACTCATAATACATATATACTGTATAAATCATCAAATTTAAATTTATTATAAAAATATGATTTGATAAATAAAGGTAATCGTATCCTGGTATCTGCAGAACGATCTGCTTTGGCTATTTAGATCTCATCAATGCAGCTAAGTGTAAATCAGCTTAGGTGGAGCATAGATTATCTTATTTCAAATCCATCAATGCAAATGAATGGGTATGCAGGCAGACCGAGTCTTTATATATCATATACATAGACCAGGTGTGAATTCAAGTACCAGAAAAAAAAATCTAATACACTTTCATGGTTGTTGAAATTTTAAGATCAGTGGGTATACTGGCTTATACTATATTCCATAGACGAGAATATCTTTATCAACTGTGTCCAATAAAGAACATAGCCACTGTTTCGTAAAGTATAATACATTTAAACAACTGGGACCAGCCCATCAGTACGGGAGATGTCCATAGGATGAAAAATTTAATATTACCTGTAATACAAAACGTAAATTATAATATGCATAATAAAGTATGAAGTTTGACATGGGAAACAGTGATTTTTGTCATTAATATTTATTCTCTCATTATAAAGTACATAAAACACTTAGTTTGCAATTTGTTTGGCACAGACTTGGGAGGAGTGCTTAACAGGCTTAAGCCCCCCCTAAAATTGACACGTATTTTTTTGTTAAATAACAGCAATGTACATATAAAAATAGATGCACAGCAGCTGTAGTAGGTACTCCTAGACGATAAGTCGCATCCTTTCACCCTAAAACAAAATCGGGATTTAAACCCCCCACCCTAAATCTCAATCCTGGATCCGCCCCTGATTAAAATACTATGAACTGGTTGCCGAGATATAAAAATTATATTTTTTATTCTTAATTTACATATTTACGCGTCACTTGTAAGTGGTACTGTTGTTGGAGTTCATTGGACAAATTTAAGAAAGATTAAATATTCTCAATTTCAACTAAAATAAATAAAAGCCAGTATACATGACAATCTTAACATTCCAACATCCGAGAAAGTTCATTAAGCTTTTACTCTGGTATTTGCATTTACACCTGGTCTATGTATATGTTATAGGTAGACTGTCTGGTTGTATAAGCATTCATTTGCGTTGCTACATTTGAATGTGGGGATAATATATGCTCAGCCAAATTTGATCAATTCAATCTTGGTTACCATACCTTTAGCTAAACATATCTACGCTGACTTGTAAGTGGTATTGTTGTTGGAGTTCATTGGACAAATTTAAGAAAGATTAAATATTCTCAGTTCCAACTGAAATAAATAAAAGCCAGTATTCATGGCAATCTTAACATTCCAACATCCGAGAAAGTTCATTAAGCTTTTACTCTGGTATTTTGCATTTATACCTGGTCTATGTATATGTTATAGGTAGACTGTCTGGTTGTATAAGCATTCATTTGCGTTGCTACATTTGAATATGGGGATACTCTATGCTAATCAATTAATCAATTCAATCTTGGTTACCGTACCTTTAGCTAAACTGGTGAGGCGAATATATTTAAATACTTTAACACTTTTAAGGTAAAATGTTAAATCACCCACTTCCATTCATTTTTTAAAATAGTTGTTTCTTGTAGTCAATATAAATGTACATATTTGAAATTATTCTAGGCAAGTTGCAACTCTTTACGACCAGTGGTTGCAGAGATATAGGAATTTTATTTGTTAATCCCTAATTTGCATATGTAGGCTAATTTGCATATTTTCATGATGAGTGACGAAGGTATAGTTTTTGGAGATTGGTCTACTCATTAAATGTAATCATTTTTAATTAAAAAATCCCAGATTTTAATGTAAATACTAGGTTTCCTAGCATATGAAAATCATGGTTAATTAGCAATAATATATAGGAATACAATGGTTTAAAATATACAGAATGTCAAAGGTCACAAAGTACATTTTCCATCATTATTTTAAAATAGTTCCCATTAAAGCAAATATGAACTTGCATGTTGTGATCGATTTGCAGCCAACATCTAGTCAATCCGACCACTAGTTACGGAGATATGGTAATCCAAGGTCAAAGGTCAAAGTGCCAGAAATGGCATTTCCGGCCATTTTTGGACAAATATTTGCATTACAGCTAATAGGAACATGTATGTTACGAACGATTTAAGATTAAAACCAAGTCACTACAATCAGTGGTTACTGAGATATTAGGGTTCAAATCCAAAGGCGGCCATTTTGAAAAACGCCCTCAAACAAGACTTTCCCATCATATCTGGGAGGTGTATAGGAGCTATATTTTGTCTAAATTGGTCAATCTTGCAAAATCCATTGAGAAAAAAAGGTATGCTAAAATTAGTCACGGATCTTACGAAAATGACTCTACTATCATGCTCATGATTATGCTCTTTGCAGAGCTGCTAATGTATTACTTGAGCAACCTTGTCATGTCTCCACTTTTTATATTGCTTCTGTGCTAGATTTGTGCATTGGTTGAGAACATGCGCTATTGTTTATTCACTATCACCACAAATCCTACACAGGGAAGAGCTATTTTCTTTATCAATTCGGTGTCTAATTGATCTTGTCCTGAGAGCTTGTTCTTGGGCAGCCATCAATGTGCCTTCTGTTGCCCTTTTTAGGTCTCCGTGAGTGAGCCAGTTCCAAGATTTAGGATCTTTGAACTCAGTTGCACTGAATATGCATTATGTAGCTTCTTCACTTTTAAATTTTCCTTTCGCCTATTTATTATTGAAGATTTATCCTTTCCGTCAATAATGTACTCATTTAGACATGCTTCTTCTGTAATTTGGATATATTCAATCAGCGAATATTTTTCTATTAAGACACAATCTTTGGCACTGAATAAACCTCGACCACCGTTGTTTATTTTCATGTAAAGCCTGTCCACATCCCCTTTCTTGTAAAACATGTTATACATTATCATGTTTTTCCGCGTTTTGCTGTCTAGAACTTTGAATTCATCTACCCTCCAATCAATTATCCCAGCAATAAACCTTAAAAGCGATACTACCCTCCTGGAGTTGATTTCGTCTATCGCATTTTTACTGTTCAGTTTGGATTTCAATATTTTTTAAATTCTTATGTATTCCGATGTTATATTTTCTTTCATAGTCTTGTTCTTAAACCCATCAACTCCTAGTATGCCAAGATATTTATAACCATTTTCCTGGTCGATTTCCTTGATTTTCTCATTTGACGGGAGCTCCAAGCCTTCACTGTGGGAGTAGTATCCACGTTTCATGAGCAAAATTCCACATTTGTTTATGCCAAACTCCATTTTGATATCATTACTAAACATCCGCACTGAAAGCATGTGAATGTCTAGTTGTTCCTCCAACTTTCCAAAAAGTTTTAATTCATCCATGAACAGAAGATGATTGATAGACTGGTCATTTTCTTGGAATTGGTAGCCAGTATTGACATTTCTGAGAATAGGAGAGTGGTATGAGGCAGATAACAAAGAGAAGGGTTGAAAGACTGTCTCCTTGAACAATGCCTCTTTTAATTTTTACATCACCAAGAATTTCTTCTCTAGATGTCAATTTCGTTTCCCAGTTTATCATGCTATTTTATACCAAATTTACAACATTATCGGCCACTTTAAACATTTGAAGACTTTAACTTTAATATCCAACTTTGGGGGGACCATATCTAACGCCTTCTTGTAGTCAATCCAGCCCATTGCCAAGCCAACTTGCCGTCGTTTGCAATTTTTTAATGATTGCCTTGTCAATAAGTAGCTGGTATTTAGTGCCCCTGGAATTTTTTTTGCAACCTTTCTGTTCGAAAAGCAATAGCATATTTCCACAACATTGAAAGACATGTTATAGGTCTATAATTCGTTACTTCATTTCCTTTGGATTTGTCTTTCATGATCAGCACAGTGCGTCCTTTAGTAAGCCATTGAGGTGTGATTCCCGATGATAGGCAGTCATTCATCAGGGCTGCTAATAGAGGGTGTAGAGATTTTATATTTTTGATCCAATATCCCTGAACTCTATCCGGACCGGGTGACTTCCAATTGGCAAGTTTACTTGCCTGCCTTCTAATCATATAACAAGTAATTGACAGTTCGTCCTGCTTCAAGGTGTTTTCTTCAACTTCTCCTTCGACCCTGTCTATTCACTTTGCTTTATCATTATGAGATACATCTTTTTCCCAAATTCCTCTCCAGAATTTAGTGGTTTCTTCTTTCTCTGGGATTAGATCTTCTTTCCATTCCTTCCAGCTGTTCAAATAATCTTTTCTGGTTATTTTGGGAAAGCTGATTTTGTTTGTAATGATTGATCCTATTTTCGTATCGTCTTATCTTCTCACTCCTTGCAATCAATTTCTGTTTTAATTCTTCTATTACAACTGGGGACACTAAACAACCTTTCTTTCATGTTATCATTTTCCACCAAGGGTCTTGTTTTTTGAGTTATTATTATTATTACTAATAATTATTATTACTATTACTATTGTTATTGTTATTGTTGTTGTTGCTGTTTCTTGTAGCCGTCACATTTGTGACGGCATAGGCGTGACGTAAAAATGCACTTTTGAGTGTCACTATGATTACAGCGCGACTTTTGAACCCTTGAAATCGTGTTCAATCGTAGCAAAACTCGGAATTAGAGAAGGGGCCACAGGCATTAGGTCCTAGGCTTCCATGGGTGATTGGGAGCATGAGGAATCGGACAATTGAACTCCCTTATTTAATTTAATTGCCTTGAAATGTATTTGAAATTTAATTTTTAAATTTAGTTCCCTTATTGACCGATCGCCATGCATAGTCACATTTGTAATACAACCTGAAGGTAAATTCATTCAGTGTTCAATTCCCATTCAAGAATATACAGATAAAACAATCGGGTGCCCTTAATAGTAGAGCGGTTAAGGTTGATTTTAGGGCAGAATCGTGCACTTCTGGAAGATACAATGAAACTTTCCACAGTGGTACTCTGGTGCATAAGGGCCGCCATCTTGAAATCCAAAATGGCCGCCAAAATATAACATTTTAGGCAATATCTTCATTTTTAGAGTACCTACAACTATGATTTAAAAGTTAATACCTCTGTTTTTAATACCAATGAGTATCATGCAATCATCAAAAATTTGGTAAAATGGCCGCCATATTGGATTTCAAGATGGCCGCCAAAAATATCGTTTTAGCCAATATTTTCAAATCTAGAGAACCTACACAGATGATTTAAAAGCTATTATCCATGTTTAAAATATCAGCAAGTATCATACCAACATTGTGTAAGATCGCTGCCATATTGGATTCTAGATGGCCGCCATCTTGAATTCTAAAATGGCCAACAAAATATAACATTTTAGGAAATATTTTGATTTTGAGAGTACTAAAACTATGATTTAAATGTTAATAATCATGTTTTAAATACCAGCGAGTATCATGCAATCATCAGAAACTTGATATAATGGCCGCCATATTGGATTTAAAGATGGCCAACAAAAATATTGTTTTATACAATATTTTTAAATTAAAATACCAACAGAGATGATTTAAAGGCTTTTACCCTTGTTTAAAATATCAGCAGGTATCATGCCAATATTGTGTCAGATGGCCGCCATATTGGATTTTAAGATGGCCACCATATTGGATTTTAAGATGGCCGCCATATTGGATTTCAATATGACCGCCAAATTATTTATTCATTTTTTCTCAAAATAAATTATTGACATGCTATCTCAATGTGGTACATAAAGTTTTGAAACCATTTTTATTACTTTCTAATCTTAACCTGTCATATCTGGAAGCATTTACATGAACTGCAGTGCTTGGAACCACACATGGTAACCCAGTCTATATAAATAGTTGATACCGATGGTGGTGACAGAAAGCCAAATATTTTAGAAACTTGAAATATGCAAGCCAGGTCTGCCAAACGGACTGTGCAAATTATAAAGTTGCTTGTGATTCTGAGAAATCATGGAAAATGACGAGCCAATTATTACATGTGGAAAATTCCCCGGGGTTAGCTTGCTCCGGACTGCCATAAAATTTTGACTGTCTACCGGCCCCCCTTTTCCAAAAGTCTGCATCCGTCCCCGCTGTCTCTTTTGTCTATTTAATTAGTTTAATTATACGGGCATATCTGTACACATTAGATGTTTGGTAAACAGAAACAGTGGGTTTTGTCAGCATTCTTATTAGACATCTGCCACATGTTTAAGGATGGTTTCACCAATGCCTTGAGCTCCTTCAGTGGATATTTGAGCTTTAACTTTTTTATTGTTAGTTGTGGCTAAAATGCATGATTCAATCATCCAAAAGAATAGTGGATGTGTTGGGACTCGCAAGGATGTTGTATATCCTCACAATTCATAGGGTTTCTGGTTTGTCAAGGTGTTATTCTTTTGTTGTCAACGAAAACCTCATACTGCGTTAACTACAGCAAAACGTCTGCTAGACTGGCATGGCTATCTCCAACGGCTTTTCTTTTCTTTTATCGATAATGCTCAAAATATTTCAACGGTTTGTTATTCTAATGTCCAAATGTATCTGGCACGTATTGATGGAATGATACCGTTTTCTAAACTGTCTATCAATGACCATATGACTCTTGAACTCTTGAAGAACGCATACAGAAATAGCTAACCAAGTGGAAAATGTTTGTTATCCAAGCACTACATCTCAATTGCTGGCAGACACAAGAAATAAGATGATAGGGTAAATAGAAAACAAATGAAAACGGATTCAAACATTGAAGAGCCATAGTGACTTTTACTGAAAAAGAAATAGTAAAACCATCTAAGAATGTACCAAACAGTACAAGTGTGATGTGAATTGCTATGATGTTTAACTATGCACTGTATGTAATGTATGTTCAATACAGTACATTTAAGTGTCATTTAGGCCTATGTTGTCCTTAGATCTGGCAGTGCTCAACTCCTTGCTGCAACATTGTTGCTCATCCATGGTAGCAAATTAGTTGGCCTATTGGTTATGCTCATTCTGGTTTAGTACCACATGCTGTATTTTTATGTAGTATATCCATCTATGGATTACGTCTGTCTTCTGTGACTATTTTTGCCTCACTCTGTAAATCGGGTCAGAAGATATTATAAAATCAATAAAACAGAACACATTTGTTCCTTTTCATTTCGCTGATGATACGCCTCAATGCCAAATCCTGGGCTACTGTGAGTTTTTTTCTAAAAGAGTCAGGTTCACTCATAAATGAGCATCTACTGCTCACCATACCTAGCTGCTTAGTTTATCCTGTAACTCACCGTGAAAGAGGCTGGTGGACCAAACATGGCCTTTTGTTAGCCTCCCTTGTCTTCTAATCGTTTAATTTTTAAGTGGGTTTACTGTGTCAACTGCAATTGACAGGCAGAGCATTCCAAGAATTTATAATTCTTTGGATGGAAAAATAAATGGAACAATTATCTGTCACAGTCATCCGGGAAAATGTTTTTGTTGATTTTTATTGAATTGATTGAATTTTATGACAACTAGTACTAGTGGAAACAGACTTATGAAAAAGCAAATCACTATCAATTGTCTGTTTACTGGGGAGAGTATTTATGTCTCAGTCAAATGGCGTCTTTATTTCAAAGTAGTTAAATTAAATACATGTAACATACGGTCATAAGTAAAACATGGTGGCGATCTGGTTGCTCTTCTTTGTGGTTAAACATTTCTGCAAACTTGTTAAGCTGATGCTAAAATAGCTGCCTCGTTTTGATAAATCTTAAGATATTGGCACTCGAATGATCATAGAAAAGAATGTAAAATAACTGACTTTAATACAGGGTTCTGAAGCAATTTCTGATGTATCCTCGTCATCGTCTCCTTCTGGTATGTGCTTAGCCAAGGTGGGTAACTCAAGAATTTATTTTTATTTGGGCTCCACTGTTAATTATTCTTGGCAAGATTTATTTGTTAGCTGCATTAGTAGTCCAGATAGGTTTGTGGAAAGCGGTCATTCTTAATTCAAATACTTGCATATCAGGAGGCCTATTCAGCCATCTTGAAATCTAAACGACACATTTCTCATGATTACATAACACTCCTTGATACTGAAAAAAGGGATAAAGATCTTGGATTCTTAGTGATAGGTGCAGTACTATATATAAGTCGCTTAGACAATCAATTATGACATCCATTTTGGAACCAATATGGTTGCCATCTGACACAATTTCTGATGATTGCATAATACTCATCAATATTGAAACATTGGTAAAGGCCTTTGATTCTTGGAGAAAGATGCAGTAGGGCCTACTATACATATTAAGTCACTTAGAAAAATGAATAATGGCGGCCATCTTGGAATCCAATATAGCGGCCATCTGACACAATTTCTGATGATTGCATAATACTCATAAATATTGGAACATGGGTAAAGATCATTGGTTCTTTATGATATGCAGTACTATACATATTAAGTCACTTAAAAAAAATCAATTATGGCGGCCATCTTGGAATCCAATATGGCAGCCATCTGACACAATTTCTGATGATTGCATGATACCCATCAATATTGAAAATATGTGTAAAGACCTTTCTTGGTGATAGGTAGATATAATGATAGGCCTATTGAGAAAATCAATAATAATATCTTGGCGGCCATGTTGAATTCTAATATGGCGGCCATCTGACACAATTTCAGATGATTGCACTCACTGATATTGAAAACATGGTACCTTTAAATCAAGGCTGTAGGTGCTCTAGATATGAAGATATTGCGACAATAGACTTACTCTAGGATATACTGGATTTAATCAGAATTTTTGGTGACCAAGGTTTTTCAAGCTTATCCTATGTAAAAAAATACGCTGATTCCAAAA
>JAOTQE010037206.1:0-10097 GCA_025631205.1 Nesometra sesokonis
CCTGATGATGACATAATTTATGTCGAAATATTGAATCTTGTCACGATGGCGTGTATCTCATTGCTTGTAGTATGTATATACACTATTTTATTTCTTTCATAGAACCAGTATATTTCTAGCACCTCACCTACAGGTTACTCCTTGCTACCTTTTGCTGATAACTTTCATTCACTATGTGAAAAATTAAGTACACAGGGGTAACTTTCTATTTATCTTTGTACTGTAAGATGTACTGGGTTCTTTAAAGTGCACATGCGGATTTGTGTACACTGGGCCTACAGTTTATAGTTCTTGCCCAAGACGACTTGTTCCAATAACAGTGTTCGCGAGCCAGCCGTGATCCTGTGCAGAGTTTTTAGCTATTGTCTGTTCAGATTAAGGTTATGTTTTTTTGGTTAGCTTTCTGGTTGTGGTTTTAGATTTGTTTGGATATTGTTCCCATCTGCTCTGGTCACGGTTGACTGACACTGCACTTGATGTCAATGTCAATTTTTGACAATTGATTATAATTGTATCTGAGATGAAAATCATACCTCAACAAACAAAAATGATTTGTCAACTGTAATGTTGTTATAAATGAAATATCAATAGATGTGAATGGAATTGATGTAGAACTAATAATTTGCTTCACAATTGACTCAGAAACCAAAAGGTACCGAGTGTGGAAAGCAGGATTTCTTGCCTCGAACAAGTGTTAAGAGGCTTAAAATGAGTGACAATTTACTGAGTGGAAGAACTTTAGGTTGAGTGGAACATTTTGAGTGTAGGTTTCTAAATCCAGCATAAGACCTCAAAAAAAAAAATGTTATGTTGCCCAATCACAGAAAAAACAGGGTCGGTCGGTCGGATTTTTTTTACCTATATATAGATATCCTTTGTGAAAATGACTGACTAGTTTTTTTAAATGTTAAATTACTGAAGGCAAAAGCATCCAAATAGACAAAACTGAATTTCTAGATCTAGGCTAATGTAGTGTTTTTAAATTGATTTGTTTCGAGTATGGTCATTTCGCCCCGCTAGATCGGCGAATAAGGGCAACCAAAGCTGAAATATTTGATGCGAAAAAATTTAGTACGAGCAAAAAAAAAAAAAAAAAAAACCATGACCCTGGATTTTCAAGATTTTTGGGTTGGTCGGGTTTGGACAACATAAACATTTTTTTTTGGCCTAATTATATTGCTGTTAATAATTTTACTTCCCTACCTGCAGTATTGAATATGGAACCACATTTATCTTTAACATCTGTCAACGTTTCACCATATATACAATATATTTATATTAGTTTTAGTCTAAAATTGTGTAGTGGCAGTGAACCTGTTAATACTTCATTTAGAGACAGTGATAAATCAAGATATGGTAAGTGTAGCAGAGGTAAAATCCTTGTAACAGTAGGTTTATGACATCTTCATGTTAAAGGAATCAAAAGCAGCATACAATCTCTTCAGACGATCTCTGTTTTCAGTTTCCTGTTTCAATTCTTTTGAATCCCTGAAATAAGAAAGAACATGCTCATGTTTGTTTTACAAAAACAATTTATAACATACTGCACATCAAACAGGGATAACCATTAATTTTAAAAATATTTTTTGAGGATTGTTCTTTTGGTTAGACCACTAAAAAATGAAGGGTTCCAGTCAAGTTTTCCTCTCAATTCAGCCACGGTAATCTGCCTCCTAATTTAGTCATTTCCTCACAACTCCCCTCACAAAATGGAAGAAGGTACTCCAAGATTGATAGATGGAGCAGAACTTTAAGAAAAGCTCTGTTAAAGCACCTGAAAATATTAGTTAGTCCTAATTTGGAATCGGGTATGTTATTATTGCAGTAGTTCTCTAAGGCCATGTTTCTGCAGGAATTTTGGATTATCCGATAAAATATCATCCAATCAAATTAATTTACAAAATACAACTGTGCAAACTCAGTGTAGACCACAATGAATTGTGAGTCCACTAACTTCTGTTGATTTTTTGGTGATTTCCCTTTTCTTCGCGTGGCACCCTGGTTCTACCACGGCTGAATCCTCACAAAAGCAAGACCAAGGTTGACTCCGTGTCAAAGATAAAAAATTAACACATTCAGGTCAATTATTGGATAATTAAACGAATATTAACAGATAATTATCGGATCATTTTATTACGTCAGAATAGGTTAAACACGCGTTTCTGCAGCCCTTTTATCGGATAATTTTTATCGCGATACTTTATCTGATAATAGGAAACACGGCCTTAGATAAAAATAGACGCAGGACATGAAGAACTAATCTGTAAGCCAAATTTTTAGGTTGCGCATGAATAGTTGGTTGAATTCAGTATTTTAGTTACGATATGGAACCCCATTTTATGTCACAGGTGTACACAGTATATTCACGTTCTGTAATTACAATTCCAATTTTCAGGATGACTTTAACCAAAACATTGGTAAAATATCAAGATATAAAAAAACACCCACTCTGAGTTTTTAGATTTTGGGTCGGTCAAGTTTGGACATTACAAATAATTGATTTAGGTTTTATTTAATTACTTAAAAACCACATGACACACATTTTAAAATGTTTTATATTAATTAAAATGTCCTTCATATTGTTATAAATTAGTGAGCACATCCATTCTATTCAAATATATGAAAAGGTTGTTTTAATTCAATAAAACTTAATGACATTAGTTTACAATGCTGAGAGGTCAAATTAATCGGTGTCTTACAACGTAATAGGTGATCGATACCATGTACACCAAAGATCTTATAATTTTTGCATGAAATTTCTGTAATGATGGTGTACGCCACCTACGTTCAATTCTACTCGATTTTGTAGGGGGCGCTATAAAATGTTTCTTTTATTCTCGTTTATATAATAGTTATTTATTTAAAATAGTTATTATTTGGATTTATTTTTCTAAAGGGGTGATACTGAATTTTATATAGATATTAATATTATATCATTAGTATTTAAATAAATGCGTCTGTGTTATCAAATCAAAACATTTTGATTCACAATATTTTCTACTTGCGCATTCGTTACTCTTTATTTTGTAGCAGATGCAATTACATGGCATTACGCACTGGAATAAGCCAGCGCGCTATCCTTATATTGTAAAATCTTTGATGTAAACTGTTTGCACACGATACACGTCTAGTTACTAATAGGCTTTGTCATTATAAGAATTGTACGCATGGTACACATAGTGGTATCGTATGATGTTATAAGACACCAGTAGCTTGACCTTTTGCATTTTTATATTTTTGGCCAGTATTAGAAATGGCAATAAAAACAATGTATAAAATTATGATTAAAACTAATTCATTTGTATAAAAGGTGAATTTATAAACATAATTATATTATCCACAACCTAATTACAAAATTTCTTAAAATCCAAATACTATGTCATATGGTCTTTAAAGATGCATTGTTACCTGAAAAATGACAAAAAATTGATTTTGAAAATAACTTTCTTCTTTTGAAGAAATATATAAATTATGATCATTCCACCCAAAATTAGAATATTAAAAATATATTTACCCCTACTTTGCAATATTATATTGCTTAAAAGTAGCAAAAATCCATAAAAAGGCTGGTGGAAGCCTCTAAAATTTACGTCATTTTTCAGTGTAAAAATCTTATTAAACAATTTTTAAATACAGTAATTTCTATTCACAAGTTCATAATTTTGATGTTACTTTAATATGAGCAAGTTAAATTCAAAATTAATGCTTATAATATTTTGGTCATTTTTGAGTGACAATGCATCTTTAAAGTACATCATCAATGTAAATACTTGACAAGGTAACTTTCTTTGTGTGGGAAAGGAAACCAAGATGCAAATGAGCTAACAACCATTTACCTTTTACACCTGTCAAACCAAAACGGTACAGAGGCTACCGATATAGCCACCCCTATCCCCCACTCATGATCCTAGACAGGTGTGGATTCAGAGGTGCGCCCGGCACAACCCAGCATCCACCCCTCCCATAATCGTCCAAACGCACCGTAGGCCTATGCAGTTGCGCCCATCCCCCACTACTTATATTGGGGGAGCCGGTTCTAAAATCGACCCCAAAAATAAATAATAGACATACATATGGAGACCATGTGAAATGGGCACATAACATAGATATATTATTCACGGCTAGACGGTGATCTTAACACTCTTTTATAATTATTGTATTTTTAACATTCTTTTGTTATACAAATTATTTACATACATCACATATATTTTATGTTGTCGAAGTCTTTGTATTTGGATTAATTTTACTTTTGTTTATTGATAAATTTGAAACTGCTATAAAACACTGCATGTGCGCAATTTCGACATATGAACAGCATTAGAACGTAACACGATTTGATTGGTTGGATTTTAGAATAGTAGGCGCATACATGGAACTGCACAATGGGCTATCTATTCTGTGAAAGTTTACCATCTAGCCGTATAATAAATCTATGGTGGAAACATTGTAAGGCAGTGGCATTGTTAGGTTGCTTGCCAGGGGAAAGTTGGCTAGGAGGCGACTTGGCTAGGAGGCGACCATATAAAGGCCGACTTTAATGAGGGGTGACTTTGGAAAATGATGATGTTTCCTTGTCTTTTTTACAATTTGTTTTGATTTAATGCCACATCCAACAGTGATTTTTTTCACCACGTCATGATTTCTAAACCAAGCATCATTATGAGGCTTAGAGTGGCATTGTTAGGTCATGGTTAAGAAGCCAGGCTCGAACCCAGAACCTCGAAATTGGAAGGCTAGCATGTTAACCTCTAAGCTACAGTGCCACTTATTGACTGCACCATCCATCTGCATTTTAACTATTCTAAACTCACTTCACGACTATTAAATAGCATTTGCTGCAAGATTCTGTGGACCGTGCAGCAGCCTGAATAGAGCCCATCGTCTTCTCAACAAAGTTGTATCGTATCAGGAACTGACACTCAGGAAGTTGAACAACATCTTCCACTAAGCAATCCGTTGCTACTAGTACATTGCACTTTCCTAAAAATGTAAACAAGGAAATTTTCTCTACAAAAATGCACCAATCCAAGTTGTTCCTATTTTATCGTTTAAATTTGTTTGACTGAAAAACACCTTTAAAAACTCAAAGATAAAACAGTAGCACTGTTTGTTTGTTGTTTTATTAATTTAAGGCTTGCTTTGCATAGCGAATCGAATCAAGGACAACATGATCTTAGTTTTCAATACGTAGTCACACTTTAACATACTGTATTTTAAACAATACTCTGAAATCATATGAGTCACAAAATCTATTAAACAAATAGTATGTCAAGCTAATGTTGAAATTTCACCTCAGCCTGAAAAGGTATACCACTGGAATTTTGGGACTAAAAAGACTTTTGCCAGATTCAGCCATCAAACTTGTGATCTCATGCATAAAGCTTTGTGGTCTATACCTGCTTGGTTTGAGGTATACAGATCATGAAAATAAAATATTCAAATTTGCCTTTCTTTTATTACAATGCAAAAATAATATTTAATAACAATTATGAACAAAGTTTGGTGCAAAGATTATGGCATTTTTAATGTTTAATTAATCATTGAATTTCCAGTGTTGTAGGAAAATTACAAAAAATCATCTTCATCACGTGTTATGTGATGGAGATAATAATATATTTAGAAGTTAATTCTAGTATCAATCAATCAATCAATCTTTGCTTAAACAAAAATGGCTTGGTCCAAAACTTGGTATTCACTGTATGCTAGATCAGATATAATGATGTTTTAAATTACTGTGACGGAGACGAGAAATCTCGGGCACGTTTTTTAGGGTAAAAAGTGTCAAATTTTGTGTATTTATGATTTAATTGATGTCATTTATATATTTATATTTGTAAGATACCAATCGTATATATCCATTTAGGTATAGTAGTTATTGTAAATAAATTATTTAACAAATTATGGCATTACGAATATTAATGAAATCAAATCGGGACATGCAGTTTTGGAAGGTTTGGTGTTTCTGTTGATAAAAAATAAATTGCTTGTCGATTGGTTCAAAGATTTCAATGAATATAATTGAATAAAAATATGCAAAATATTGGATAACTTAATAAAAACCTAATTTTCTTTAACATTTTATAATTTATAGTACATTGAATTAGCGGGACATGAAATTAGACACCGAAGAATGACCAATATACGTAAGTCAACATGTAACTACCTCGTAGAGGTAATAATACTCACCGGCATTGAAGTCTGACAGTATGTTTTGATTGAATGATGATTTCAGGAGTTTCTGAGGGCAAATTCTGAACTTTGCTGTGCAGAGGTCCCTGGAGGTATTTATCAAACTGTACACAGCATTTGTGTCTTTATCACTTTTTGTAACAATTATGCCTGTTGAAACAAAAAAAAAGACAATAAAAAATGTTATAAACCAACAAATCAAAATTATGAAATACTTTAAAAATCAAAAGTTTTATATTTAAAAAGGCACTACCATAGTTTGTTTACAGCAATGGATGGTGTTGAACAGTACACCGGGGTAACACGCCCTACTCAGGTGCGGATCCAAGGAGGGGAGCCAACCCGACGCAGCCCCCCCCCCCCCTTTGACTTCCATTGTCTGAGTCTGAAGGCTCATAGGGCTGGAGCTTGTTTCCAGTTTCAATAGCGTGAACCGGATAAGAGTATGATACTCCCCTTGGATGAGACGCTAGACCATCGCAGATTACTTTCCAGCGAATTGCTGGTACCCATCGTACAGCAGGGTAAACTGAAGCAATGTGAGTAAAGTGCATTGCCCAGGTGCACAAGCAACTGGCGCGAGTCTCGAACCACCAACCTCTCGATTGGGGTTCTGAACCGCAACCGCGTTGCCGACTGCTCCCACCTCTTTTGACTTGGACGAATATTATTTGTACTTCTAGGAATCGCATATTGTTTGAAAATTGGTAGTGAGAGGACCATAGACTCCTAAAGCAATGTACACAGGTCTATTTGTATAAATTAGAGCGGTAACCAGTCAAGTCGCCTACTCGATAAGTCGCCTATTACCAACTCGCCTACTGCAAACTTGCCCACTCGAAAATTCGACTACTCTCTTGACAAAAAATGTAAAAGAATCATAGGATATAAAATAAATTAATAAGTAATTTAAATACTGTAGTTTCAACAGTGTCACTACATTGTATGGTGAGCTTGGGTGGGCAAAAATATTTTTAATTCAAAATATATACAGAGTTAACTTTTTGAGAGAGTAGGCGAGTTTTCGAGTGGGCGAGTTTGCAGTAGGCGAGTTGGTAGTAGGCGAGTTTTCGAGTAGACGACTTGACCTGTATTCATTAGAACTACTATTCATAGTCCTTATCCAAGATTTAGCAATATCAAAATTATTCTCTAAGTCTAATGCAATTACTGCAGAAATCCAGTGACATAATGTCATCTAGAAATGTTTTCATTGATTCTCTCTCAGTTACTGAACTATATTGTAACTAAATTACTTTGACATCTTTCTTTAAGTTACCATTGCAGAGCTACCAAGCTGGAAAACCAGAAATCTTGGAGATTTTGTCAGACAGTGTTAAAACTTTGGGGTACTATATGGGTATCTAAAACTGAAATTATTTGAACAATGCTTTGATTATTACAAATGATAGGTTTTAACCCTTATACTTGATACAATTATTGACAAACAAACCTTCAAAATACCCTTTAGTGTCCAAATGAAATACTACATTGCTAATTTATTTTAAAAATCCTGGAGATAATCGTGACAAATTAAAATTCCTGGATAAAATATTATATTTCCTGGAGCCTGGGAGATGACACAAAATTCCTGGAGATATCAGGCTAATCCTGAAGACTGGTTTCCTGATTTTGAGAACTTAAAAAGTCTGGTTCTGTGTGATTTTTCCCCAAAGGGTTGGTTTTGGGAGAGCTAACTGTTATCATAGAACTAAACAATGTTGAACTGACCTTTCTGGAGAGGTTTTTTGCGGAATTCACTTGTCAATTGCCTTATCAGCCTATCTTCCATACCACTGTTTGGTTGATTGGACTTCTGTGATGAAAAAATTATGCTGTCATCTTCTGGCGGATGGCAATCATTTGATTTACTAGCAGTATTGTATACTACATGTGAAACAATAGAAGCTGATAAAAGTTCACAGAGCTGCTCAACCTGTTCCTCTTCATCAATTTCAACACCAGAGGTGAACCCCAGCAAATATGAAACTTTTTCTCTTTCATTCATGGTATAATTTCTTAAAAATCTGTTTAGACTGTCAATCTCATGAACAAGATGATCACACTCATCAATAATAATCAAATCAAATAATTTAAAGTTAATACGCTCTAACTGTCCACTCTCAGGCGTGCATATATGAACATATTTGATAACTTCATCTCCTGCTTCAGATTTAAATACTTTTTCAAACAACTTTGCCTTTATTTTCGGTGCGACAATTAACGTATGAAATGACCTCGTTGCTGCCAGGTCACAAATATATTTTTTCCAAATGTAAACAGCTATCTTCTCTTTCTCTGCAGTAATTGGTAGGTATATTACTGCATTTTTCTTCAATGCACTCTCTGCAACTTCCTCCTGGTATGGCTTCAGTGTTGTCGTCTTTGAGGCTAGAGCCTTTAACTCATCATGGGATACCACCGAGTCATCAGTTTCGAAGGAAATGTTATCAACTTCAAGATCAGCATCTAGACCATTTGCTGTAATATCAAAAGAACCAAAAAAGTGTTATAGGAAATTTAAATAATCCATATTTCACATTATTCGGATCTTAATGATTTCCAAAAGTTAACGAAACCTTGAATGTAAGGGAAGAACTAGATATTTTTGGAAATTGGAATATGGTAAATACTGCTATGGGTGACTTTGGTCACTGTTAGACAGCAGATGATGTTGAAATAAATAAAAAAATTAAATGGCTAAAACTATACAAAACCTAATAAAAGAGTGGCAAATTAGAGAAACAAGTTGCTGTCCTTTAAAAAAAGGACTGCAATACGTGGACAAACATGCATGTGTTATGAGTACAGTAGAAATGAGATTCTTGGTTATAGTCGAAATGTTTTTTTTTTATTTACCCCAATGTATTGATTTGAAATGCATTAACTTACTATGAGAAATATTATAAACATATCCTACATATATTCACTTGTTAGATATGCCAATAAAGAATAAAAATCTGAAAACTCTAACACAACAGCAGTCTTGCTTGCGGCTTATCACCAACATCAGCTATAAGAAATACCTAGGCCTTCTCCGACATATGTAGTTTTTCCCTTATTCTTTATTTGTGCATGCGCAACATCATTTTTCATAATGCTCACTCATAGCTCCAATTTAGCCCACGTGTGTCAATCTTTTCTAATTCGTTATTTGTGCATGTGCAAATGACGTCATTTCCCATAATGCTCTCGCTCTCTCATAGCTTCAATTTTTACCTGGCTAATACATTTACAAAGATACATTTGCAATTATATTTAACTTATGCTCTTTATTGATTTATATTTTATTGATAACCCAACTCTCAGGCATAATGCGTGAGTCTCGTGCATTGAGACCTATTTTGGACGTCTCACACATACATAATTGTTCTCAAGCATCGGCACAATTCTCACGTATAAACAGTCATGCAAATAGTATCTCTCATGCTTGAGACAATATATAGAGCAAAACAGTAGGCCTACAGTAAAATGGCCCAAGAAGCTGTTTTATTAGGAAGAAATCGGTACTTACGTTTTGGTGGTGCCATCGGTGAGCTATGGTGTGGTGGATAATGGTACGCATTTTCGGTGGGTTTCTCTGCTGTGACTATGAACATACAATAATAGATATATAATTGTGGTATGGAACTGAAAACAGATGGAGCAAACTTAACGAATAGGACTGACAGTGAGGAAAAAGTTCAAAATATGCCCGTGGTAATTCAATTTACTCCCGTTACTCATATCCAAAAACCTTCCACATATGATGAAGCAGCAACTAACTTCAGGTGTGGATTTTATACCTGCCAACTTTTTTTTGCCCCAATGCGTGAGACAAACTCCGCCACCACTACCTGGGCCACATCATCTCTCATTTTGGTCTGACAAGCAAAATAAAAAAAAAAAAAAAAAAAAAAAAAAAAAGT